>JAJHUR010136427.1:0-59460 GCA_027495735.1 Lutjanus campechanus
GTTCCTATAGAAACACGATCAGCATATTAGCAGACTTCCCAGCATGCATTATTTGAGAATGAAAAATCCTGCAAGTAATTTAAAGTCTCTGAGAAGAATCGGGATCTTGAACTTAAGTTTCAGTTGCAGGTCATTCCAGGTATATATGGAAAACATGCTTTCTCTGTTCAAAGTACAATTTAAAGTTAAATTACTTTATATTGCTCAGTTATATAAATATTTTAATGACTTAATATTGTTCTTTAGGTATTGGTATTTAAGTTGTAAAAACAACACAATACATAGAAAAAGACCCATAAGACGGATGGGAAGATTAATTCTTGGTACATAGTTTTATAACATTTTGAGTGCCTCTTAATTCAGGGGAAATTTATTTCATTATTAGATTTTTTTGGGGAAATGGAGCATAAAGGAATTTATCAAAGAACAGGGAAGACGGATGAATTAAAAGGACCTTGTTTGCATCTGTAAATGTGTGTTCCATTGTTCAGCCCATCCATTTAAAAACCTGTAGACTTTGAATAAAATGTCACGCCAGTGATTCACCGGAGCCTTTTACGGAGGGTTTCAAGGTGAATGGAAGCCACAACCACTAGTCCTTTCACTGCCAAATGACTGCGGCTGAGCCCTTTCCTGGCTCGGTGAATTTGAAGGGGGCGGCGGCTTTAACCACAAAGTTAATTAGGTTTGTTTATTTGGGTAAAATTTACATTCAGGAACCCTGTGCACATCCTTTATGGAGTCATGCAAGAAAGGGCAGAATTGTTGAGGAGGGGAAGTTAAGATCAAAGTTTAAATGTGCGGCTTTGTTTATTGACATGTGAGGTATTCAAATGATGGGCTGTCAGACTGGAGTGCTTTGAATGTCTTACAAGGTCATCCAAGTGTCATAGATAGATAGATAGATAGATAGATAGATAGATAGATAGATAGATAGATAGATAGATAGATAGATATGTTATAAAACAATTACAAAATTTGTTTTAACTTATAAAAAAAATGTGTCCTGGCTGCCTTAATATTTTAAGTTCACTGAATTTGAATAGACAAGTTGAGATCAATTAATAATGGTTCAAAACAAATAAACTTTTCTAGTCAAATGAACTTGATATGACTTATAACTGAGAAAATCTGTTCAATAAACTTAAGATAATAAGTTTCTCCAACAACTGTTCAGTCACAATGACAAACACTTCAAACAAATTTGATTTCCTTTTTACATTTTCTCAGTTTGAAGAGTTAATTCTTTGTTTCGCACAAAGATCTTACAGCTGCAGCTGCTCGTGTTGGAGCTGCTCTGTTACAGCATAGACGCAAAGACAATATGTGAAACTGCTACCAGTGAATTTGTTTATTCATTAAAACAAACAACAATGCTTTATCTTAAAGGTGTATTAGAGACCCACAGCTAGTTTCCATCATATATGTGCATGCTGGGAAAATCTAAAGTTTAAAGCTTAAATGTTATAAGTTCTGAAGTGTTCTGAAAATAAATTCTAGAAATTTTGAGATTAATTGACTTGATTAATAAAATTTGTATATTTGCGTTAAGTTAATGAGAAAAGATTAGTTTCCATTAAATTCCTGCATGATTTTTTTTTTACAGTGTAAATTGTATTAAAGCTATATCTAAGAAAGATTGCAGACAAAGTTTTGAATATTTGCACATTGCAGTCCTAAAACAGGTGCTAATTATAATATTTATTTTAATTCATTTGGATAACATACACTTGATGTAAATGCAGACAAATTATGAACTGTGCAATGTAGAAAAAAACAGGAGAGAAAAACATTGCTCAGTTGAGTTTAAGCAAACATGCCCCAATAAAAACAGCTTTCTCTTTTCATAATGAAAACAAAACAAAGTTTCTGATATCAGAAGGATGCAAATAGAGCTTGACTAAACCTGTGCATTATTTGCATGGCTTGCCTTTGAAACTCCACGTTGCTATCATCAGACTTACTAAGTTAGTGCATGTAAATGAGAGAAAGCACTCAATCACTCTCGAATTGGCATGTTTGTTTAGAGCTCAGATCTCTGTGGTAACTCATTACCTGCCAGGTGCCTCTAATAACCCAGAGCTGCAGAGACCAGTTTATTGAGCCAACTGCTGGTCACTGCTGCCATCTTGTGTTCTTTTTAAGAAGAGCACATAGACCTCCTCAAACAGGTATATGTGAGAGTTGAGTCTCTGTATAGTTCCTGTAAAAAATATATTGTCTGACCACATGTCTGTTTTGTATTTTTTTTATTTTACCACTTCATTGAGGCTAATATTCTGCTGATATTGGGTGACCTTGTCAAACAGCATGTGTTCTGTGGCTTCACTGTTTCTTCACATGGAAGCATAGAAGTCTGATACACTCTGCAGCAGTGTTATATTATTAGATGATTGTAGTGCTACATTATACTGGCTACACCCTAAAAATTTATTTTTTTTGGTGAAACATTTTACATGAAATGTAGTGAGCAATCAGTAACTTAAGTGATCTTCGGAGATTTTATTATGGTAGTTTAGGTTTTGTTTTGTTTTTTGTTTTTTAATCATTGCAATAATTATGAAGTCAGTAGTTTAAGCAGTTAAAATAGTGATGGGAATAGTAATGGTCTACTGAGGAACTGGTGACTACAGCTAAAAAATAACTATATATAATATAAATAATCAAGTAAAGTACAACTACCTCAAAATAGTTTTAAAAAAATGTTACACAATACTATATACACGTATACATATAGCTGCTTATCACAGAATTAAACATGAGTCATGAAAATATCATATTTTAATTGCATCATGGTTGAAGCCCCAAATAATAGCTCGATCAATTTCGGTTTAAACTTTAACATGAGTATCGTGCTGTTTGCAGTCATGGCCACTCAACCAGAAAGTTACAGCAATGGTTACACGGCAGATACACGCCCAAGAAAAAACATAAGATGATTAGCGTGTGTTGCAGCCAATCACTGTAGAGGTAGGCGGGACTTCCGGTGACAATGACAAATCAGTAATAGCAACACAAGAAAAAGTTTAACATGTCAGCAAAACAACATCGAGGGGGAGTGAACTTATGGACAGCAGTCATATTTTTGAAGAAACATAATATTTTCTCTTAATTGTATGCAGTAACAGTTCAGCCGAAAGGTAAATTCACTAACGGTGCTTCGTTTTTGATAATTATTAACACGTAACTCCTTAGCGTACTGCTAACTGTCCAAACTTTCTGATATGAACACAGTCCGCTAGCTGGAGATTCTGTAGCCAGAGCCAGCGTCGTTAGCTAGCAAGCTAGTCGCTATGCTAGCTAACGTCAGCTAGGTGTTAGCTAAGTTCCCCAACGGTCGAGCGATACGGATAACCTTAAACGTCTTAAATGTTTGTCTCGTGAAACCGTGTGCTTCTAGATTTATTATTAAAGTTTGTTTTACTCTTTGAAAATGTCGCCAAGGTCATGCCATAAGCTTGACTTTCAGCTAAACTTTGATTTAGCCTGCACATCCGTGATGGCCACCAGTTTTAGGGAAGCCATGATCCAATCAGAGTTAGGTTAGTTCTCCGAAGTGATAGTTACCAAGCTAATGTTTCTGTAACGCTACATGAACTGTCAGAAAACATACAATACATCGCGAACGCTACATTATTTATATAATCTTCATCATGCTATTTATTCTGCATCGTATTGGCAATTGAATTATTTAGATCTATGCGTTAACACTGTAAATACGGCCTGTTTTTTCAAACGTTACCTTTGCTGTAAATTAATTGACAGCATTGTTTAATGTTGTAATTGCGGAACTGACAGCATAACGACACTTTATGTGAAATATCAGAGATTGTTCTTTGTGTTGTGCTTAAAACTTAGGTTAACTCTTTAAACTACATGATCAGTTGCATTTGAGCATCGGTTTTGCTCTTAGGTCTGATAGAAAGTAATAGACAGTTTATAATGTGACAGTTAGACTAATGGTTCAGTGGATGTAAAGAAGTCCAGTGATGACACACTGTATGGACAATCGCTAATAATAACCTCAGAAGACAGACACTTATTTACATAAAAGTTTGCAGTCCTTATATCCAATACATCTTTTTATGTCTGTAATGTATTTGTGTAAAAGGTATGTTATGATGGATTTGATGTTCATGTTGAAGATGCATATTCTGATGATATGAAGCACTGGCTTGACTTAAGCAGGGATGCACAATAAATATTGTGGCCAATAAATTATTGAGCAATAAATGGAACTTTATATTATTACTTTATATTATTATATCATGTATTGTATTTTATTAGATTAATTAGTATTTTTATCAGCTGTAATAATATCTGATTTAACAGATTATTCTAAAACATATACTTTGAATTCTTAAGCAAAATGCTCTATAAAAGCCAGTTTGTGAAGTTTTTTATGTACTTTACTAGAAAAAGTAAATGAACATTTTAAGAGTCAGAACTGTTCTTTGTTTTTGTTGTAACAGTGATGCCCCCTGATTTATGCTTCAATATTATTAAGACATTGAGATTTTAAACATTTTTGTTAAAGTACATTTTAATTTAAATTACAGTGACTCTGTTTACAAGGTAGACAAACAGTACATATTACAGAACAGAATTTTTACAAGCTACCTCAATTTTTACACAGAGGCCACCCAAAGCAGACATTTTTCCCTGCATAGTTCTTTAAATGAAAATGTACAAGTTTTTATTGACATTGGCACAGAGGAGTTAATTTAACCCAGTGAGACTTTTTTAAAGGTCCAGTGTGTAGGATTTACTGGGAATATTGCAGACATAAAATATAGTATTCAAGTATTTTTTCATTAGTGTAAAATTAGAAAGAATAAGAAAATAAGAATTGTGTTTTTGCTACCTTAGAATTAACTATTTATATATATAGAGGGCATGGGTCCTTTTCCACAGAGGCCGCCATGTTGCACCGCCATGTTTCTATAGTAGCCCAGAACAGAAAAAACTCTGCTGCAGTGGCTTTAGATATGGCCTTTTGTGTTTTACATGAGTTTTGCATCCACCTTGTGAAAGGGCGTGTGAGGCAGACGTGTTTGCAATTTGCAAGCTCTCTGCCAAATGTCACTAAATCCTTCACACTGGTCCTTTAAATAGTAACAAGCAATATTTAACATCGGTCACACAGGAAATGCAACTCAATTCAAATGACTGGCAATTTAGAATACAGATAAAATATTAAAATATGTAACATTTTATAGTGTTAATGAACCTGTATTGCTTGTATAGCCTCATGATCTTCTTTTTTTCCCTCTTAAGCTGCCTGGTGTCCTCCCAGCAGTTCGGTAGATGTCCACCCCTTCAGACACATCAGGTGGTATGTCCCATCCTGGTCCTTCTCCGGGGGCAGGTCTATCCCCAGGGCCCATCTTGGGCCCTAGCCCTGGACCAGACCCCTCACCAGGCTCTGTCCACAGTATGATGGGACCTAGTCCTGGACCTGGAACACCAAACGCCCCTCATGGCATGCAGGGACAGGGACAAAGTGATTACTCTCAGGACAGCATGTATCCTATGCACAAGGTACAGTGAACCTACTGCTTTTAATGTCACTACTGTGCAAAAACAGTGTTCTGGTAGTTATTTTATATCTCCTTGACTTCTCCAACTGCCTTGTTTTAACTGCTTAGCTTTAATTAAATACTTTTTACAACATCCCGGCCAACAAATCTTCCAGACTGATTTAACTGCCATATTGGCAATATTATTTTTCATTCTCACAGTCTTAATTTTGTTGGTGTTTATTTCAGGTTTGCATTCGAAATTACAGTTTTGGGGGGCTGTGCTTTATACAATAAATACATATTAATCTTGAATCTTTTTTTCTTATTTTCAGACCATGGAGGGGATGAATGACAAGACAATGGCAGATGCGATGCACTTTGGTCACATGAAAGGTGTGGGGATGAGATCTCTGCATAGTGGTATGGGACCTCCACAGAGCCCTATGGACCAGCACAGCCAAGGTATCTTATGACTTTGTTTTTAAAATGAAGCAGGGAAATTTTATTTTAATTGTTTTATTAATCAGAGTTGCTAGTGGGACATTTTCTGCTCAGTAGCATCAAAAATTTCATTAGTACTTCTTGTGTCTTGTGTCCGCTTAAAACTATCCCTCTACACAGGCTGCGTACTTTATGTCTACCGTTAACCAGACCAACCAAACAGTAACTTCTCCAACTGTTTTAATACTTTTTATAGGTTGGAAGAAGTTAAGTATTACAGTCAATAACAAGAAAAAAGAAAGATTCTTTTGCCAAAAATATATTTTTTTTGCTTTTCTGTCATGCTAATAAATAATAATTGAAACCTGTTAGATTTACCTTATGATCCCTTATGCAGCCTCCAGACCCCAGTTTGAGAACCACTGGGAATTTTGACTTTGTAAAATCATTAAAGCTCCTCTGTGTCCACTGTAGGATACATATCTCCCCATCCATCCCCCATGGGTGTCCACGAGCATGCTTCTAGTCCCATGTCAGGAGGTGGAGGTGGTGGGGGACCCACCCCACCCCACATGCCTCCCTCCCAGTCAGGCCCTATGATGCCCATGGATCCCCAGGGAGCCATGCCCAACATGTCCAGCATGGGCCAGCAGGGGCGGGGACCTTCTGCTTTCAGTCCGGTCCAGCTGCAGCAGCTCAGAGCTCAGATCCTGGCCTACAAGATCCTAGGCCGTGGGCAACCCCTGCCTGAAAACCTGCAACTGGCTGTTCAGGGCAAGAGGAGCCTACCCACAATGCAACAGCAACAGCAACCGCAACAACAGCCACAGCAACAGGCACCAAGCGCTAGTCCTTACAACCGACCTACAGGTAAGAAAATACAGTTGTAAAGTGATACAAACTGATTAATTTGGTGCTCTGGGTTTCTTTATTATTACAAAGTGAACCTGCATGATACAGAATTACTGTATCTTGTTACAGTTTGAGGATAAACCAGAATTAGGATTACATTTTTGTTTAATAGATCTGAAATTGACACTGTAATTTGAGCTCTGTATACACCATGAAATGTGAGCCAAGCCACCTCAACATATGAACAGTTTATACCTCGGTGTGGCCAAGATCTGACCTGAGAGCTTCCACTCCTGTAATGTAACCTGGCAGTTGATGAAGGCTGGCATGAACAGTGTGTCAGCTTGCATTGAAAAGATGGAAGTAATCATGGCCAGAGATAAATTGAGGCTTCTCAAATCCAAATGATTAGTATCAGAGATGTTTTTATGGTAAAAATCGTTTGTTTGCTGTTAATATTAAGAAATGTGATAAGAGACTAAATTGCTTCTGCTTTCTTTCTGTATTATTATTATTATTTTTTTAAAATATGAACTTTTTTGTGTTATAGGTATGCCAATGGGACCTATGGGTGGTCCCCAGTCAAGCCCCTGCCCTACCCCAGCCATGCAAGGACATAATCAAAGCACAGGACCCAAGCCTTGGTCTGATGGTAAGTAACTACTGTACATGTATATATGGTAGACCAAATGAGCTGTATTGTAAAATGTGTGTGTGCGGACAAAAGCCACAGTTCGCAGCATTAGCTGTAACTCACAATACATGTTTTTGTCCATACATCATAATCCAGTGTGTGAGCTGAAGTGAAACGTTTGACAGTGACCAGACTACAACTGTCTGTTTGATGTGTAGTCTTACATTAGAATCTCTTTGAAAGGAGACAGGTGTGAATTCTTTGAAGCTGCACAGGATATTGTGGAAATATGCTACAATCCAGTGGTGACTCAAAATGTAGTGGAACAGCACTGGCTTTGAAGAGAGCGCATTATATCCACAATTTGCATAATATTTGCTGGTCATCTGGACCATCTGTCCATCTTGATGACAATTTTAATATTCTCTCAAAGCCAGGACCAAGGGAGATGCCAGGCGCTGTTGATGAACATGACAAAATTCCAACTGTGAGACACAATACAGTGTCAACACCCACAGTCATTTTATGTGAATTTGAGCAAAATATTATGGCTGATAAATGTTTTAGTGAAATCGATTCCCTGTAGGATGAGACATTGAAGTCTAAAAAGTTAAAAAGTCATTGAAACAGCTCTTTCCATTATTTTTCTCTCTGAGGCATTAAAAGCTTTTGAAGTAAGTTTTTGTGTTTCTAATAAATATTTTTATAAACATTAGACTTCTTCTCAGGGGATCCCTGGAGGATGCAGTCATTAAAATTAAATGTTTTTTCCACCTCTAAAGGATTTTATTCATTGGAAAACATCTCGGGTGTCTGTGGCTCTCAGAATATAATACCAGTGTCACCCACACACCAGCAGCAAAAACAGACTTTGCACAATCACAGGTGATAAATTGTAGGTATCTATAGTAGGGATGTGCTGATCCAATACTCAGTATTGGTCCAGTAATGGCCAAAATCACATATTGGGGAACAAATAGTATAACCTGATACAATCCATTAACCTAAACTGACTACATAAAGGCTTAGCTAAACTTTGAGTGACATGCTGTAAAGAGAGGTGTGTCACAAGTAATTCAAATAAGCAGCATGTGTCTCATGAACAGGAGCTGGACATGAGTGGGACCTGTTAGCAGCCCTCATCATGCCAACTGTGTGGAGTTATTTTAAGCTCAAGGAAAGAAAAAAACAAAAACCCAAAGCATATTTAAGTACAGTAGTCAGTGTACCGCTGGATATTTATATATGGGAGCAACAAACACACAGTGATGTGGAACACACAGCAGAGGGGGCTTTTGTGCATGACGTTCCAGATGAAGTTCCACAAAAAGCAACATGATGTCCCCATCAAACCTACTATTCTGGTTATTTAACTGGCTTCAAATGAGGCTGTACATTCACACAATTTCTCTTGACTGTCCCTCAGTATTGCAGCATTAGTCCAACATCGTCCAAGCTTGTGGGTATAAAAGAGATGCCACACACAACCCCACAACATGCTAATGCCAAGTACAACAGTAAAGCAACATAATTATGGTCAAAACTACAGCTACAGCATGCAAAATCCATGTAACCGCAGAATATGACACTTAATCACAGTAGTATCAGTACTGGCAAATACTCAAGGTTGTTTTATTGGAATGGCTATCTGACATGAAAAAGGGAAACCCAGGCATCTTCAATCTATAGAATATCTTATACTGTCAGGAATCTTTAATGATTGATAAAAGTTTATATGAATCTTCTGAGTTATAGCTCTCCTATATTGAAATGACATAAAGATATTGTTGGGAAAACAAAATTTTACCTTAGTAGTATTGAACTTTTTTCACCATATGCTGTAGGTACAGGTTAATGGTGAATTATACAAACATTTTAAAGTATTTTAAATTTCAACAAAAGTTTACAGAGCAAGTAATGTCAAATTAATGCACATAAATAAAATACCCAAGATACAACAAGAAAAAATGTCAATTCCCTCTGAGGTCAATTTAAAACTGAATAAATACAAAAAAAAAAAACTGGTAGGCAAAACTGGAAGGGTCTCTGACTGCAAATTGGTCTCAGGTTAGGCACCAGACTTGGAGAATAATGAGTCACCTTGAAGTGACAGTGAAACAAGGAAGCCCTCCTAGAGCACAGACTGCGAGCAAAAAGGCATGTAATTTTAAAAGTAGGTATCTGGTGTGATGCCAGCCCATCTGTGAAAATTTTAAAATAGTACAGGTAATTGTTTCATTGAACTAAGGTAACCTTGGTTGATATGTACCTGTCTATGTAAGTGTGGACAAACAAAGTTAATTTCTCAGCAGATCTGTCAGTTCTCAGCCCTGTAATAGACTTGGAAGCTGCTGTTGTTCAGGTAAAATTTTGGTCGTAGAGATTTTTAGTCTAAAATCAAGGCCTTTTTTTTGTTAAAGTACATGTTAAAAGCCTTTATTATCATGGCTACAAGATGAAAAACAAGACCAACATCCATCGGCAGCATACTGGACTTCATCAGGATCAAAATCTGAGAAGAAAACTGGTGTGTTGTTCAAGGCTTTTATATTTTATACTTGCACCAGCTTTGTGTTTAGTTTTTTTTTTTTATCAGATCCAAGTAGTGCTTCCATTTTTGTTTTGTTTTTATAAGTGTATGTGTTTGCAGATGTAATGCAAATCAAGCAGTATATCAATATTAAAATAACTTTTCATTATTCATTTGTTTTTGATCATGTCTGAACCTGCTCTGCTGAGAATTGGCCCAATAACAGATAAAGTCTTTGTTCTCCAGGTCAGGGTGTTGAAAATCAAGCCAATGCTCAGAAGCACCTCACCCCTGCTGCCAGCGGACGCCCGTCCCCTGCACCACCTCAGGCCTCTGCTGTACCAGCTGGGCCCATGCCGGGCAGCTCAGTGACCCCTCAGCCTCCGGGGCAGCAGGTGTCCCCCATGCTCCAGATGCAGCAGAAACAGAACCGTGTCACGCCTATCCAAAAGCCCCAGGGCTTGGACCCAGTTGGGATCCTGCAAGAGAGAGAGTACAGGTATGAACACTGGTTTCATCATACAGAAATACTTAACATACAACTCATGAACATATCTTATCTTGACAACCTCCCCGGGTTACCATAAATTACATTTAATCATTAAACCTGTCATTAAATGACAGAAATACAAAAACATAATAACATTATGGGTCTCAAATCTAAGTTAATCACATCATATACAGCAATAATATAAAAGTAGACTTAGCAGTCATGGTATTTCTAGTTCTGTTAATTTACAGTTAAGCAGCTGTTAATTACACTTTAATTTACTTTTTCAAAAAACTTCTAAGACTGACTTCAGAAATCAAATGTGTGTTTTTGTCTGTGATATTTTTTCTAATGTGAAGTTTTTCAGTAACTGGATGATTGAAAACTGGTATGTGTTTGAAGAGCCCAGCAAAAGACGTGGGGATCACTCACAGTCAAGTCAACTCAATTTTATTTGTCCAGCCCAATGTCACTAATCTTAAGCACAAAGAGAAAAAGATAGGTGTGTGCTGTATCCTGTCCTTTGACTTGATTTAATTCAGACTTGAGCGGTGAAGTAAGTGTTAAAGAAATGTTTTGAGGTCCTGTCCAGTCTCATTGATGTTGTGTGAAATGGCTCAGTTTACTGTTTTTCTTGTGAACTTAATAATGAGAAGAACATTTTGTGCTAGAGCCACTGTGGTGTTTTGTAAAGGAGCTGTGCAGACACAGTCACATGTCACTGTTTTCCTCTGTCATAGGCTGTATAATATTGAGACACTTGATGGAAATATGAAGAAGGCTTGCAGGCCTTAATCTTACTGTGGCCCTAAAGCTTGTTTTTCTTCATACACTTTCAAGGTTTGGTCTCCTCTACGCGCTCTCAGATCCCCTTGACAAGCTGCACTGGTCAGGAAATGCCCACAGACAACTGACCCTTTCTCACCTTGTCTGTCAAATTAGGCCTTCTGAACATGCAGTATCTCTGAAAATATTGGAAAAAACATATGTAATGCTACATTGTGATAATTTATTGATACACATCTGAGGAACACTGACATATAATCAAATAAAAAAGAAATCAGAGCTTATAAATTATTATTCACAGTTCCCCTTGGGTTAGTATGAGGTCAGCTACCTGACAATACTACAAAATATTTGCTGTTTAGCATGTGTCTATAGATTGTCTACTTTCCTGAACAAAGTAAACAACTCATACATAGTATGTACCATAGTTTTCATCATGCAGACACACAGGAGTAGGTCAACGCTGTGTTTTTATAGGAGTGCATAGATAGATAGATACTCATCTTTCTCTGAGAGTCATCCCTTGACAAATTGTAATAGCGCTGATAGTCGTATGTAAACTGTAATTTCACTTGTTGCTCAGAAAATCATAGTTGACAGGAACAGTTGATAAATGGTGCTAAAAAGACTCCTCATGAACTGGTTGTGTGGCATAAAATACAGAACTATTAAAAAATAATATTAAATTTTGTATGACTGGGTAATCAATACAAAAGATTACACCAGTACATCACAGATTTATTTTTCTAATATAGAATCACTTATTCAGATTATAGACCATAGAAACTGGACTTTTTAGGCTGAAACTAGGGCAAACAATTAAAAAAAAAAAAACTAACTTATTTTGACTGATATTGCAATTGTTATATGATTTTGTGATATTAGAGGGAATGATTACATCATTATGTTCATTTTCATTGAAAACACATTAAAATGATTAGGTGTGATTTTTGCAGGAATCTGTAGCAAACAAAGATGTTTTCTTAAGTCTGTAGAATATGATGTGAAGGCCAGCACATCTCTGAAGCATGGCAATATTTAATTTAAAAAGGTATTTTGGCACATATTTCACCTTTAATAAATGTTGCACCTCCTGCAGTTTGAAATTTGCAGTAAACTGTGCCATATTGGGATTTCGATAATATTCCATATAATTGCTCAACCCAAGCCTATACCCACGTCAGTATTTGGGAGTTTAAAAAATATTTGTATCGGTGTAGCTGTGATTTAGATTGTTATGATGATACTGGCGACATCCATAATACTGATTCCGTCAGGCCACTCCTCTAATATGTGCCTTGAGTCATTCAGTTGATCAATTAACATGAACTCAATCATCAACAACTTTGATAATCTATCAGTTGTGTAAGTCAACCAAAAATGCCAAACATCTTTTGGTTCCAGTTTGTCAAATGGAAAGATTTGCTTTTTTCCTCTACTTTTGTTTTAAGAGGCCACTTTGAGGTTGAGAAAATTGTGTTTTTCTGACATTTGTTAATTTTTTTTTTTTGACTAAATGATTAATCAATAAAAAAATAGGTGAATGCTTAAGCACGTAACTGCACTGACCCTGTTTTGACTCCTGGTAGCCTATTGCATACACTACCCTCTCTGTCCTCTGTACTGTCTATACAACCCCAAAAATTTCACTGACACTTAGAGGAGTCAGGAAAATGTGCTTGACCAGTGTATGCCAATGTGATACAGGTTGATTAACCTTCTTCATATTGATGTTCCTCAGATTGCAGGCTCGGATTGCTCATCGAATCCAGGAACTGGAAAGTTTGCCAGGATCCCTGCCCCCAGACCTGAGGACTAAAGCCACAGTAGAGCTCAAGGCACTGCGTCTACTCAACTTCCAGCGGCAGGTACCCAGACAGTTCCATGTTTCATATTCGGTGTGACACAGAATATAAAAGTTGGGTTACAGTTGAGGGAGTTAAATCCCTGTCACAGCTTCAGGACTCATCACTGATTTCCTCATTGACTCATACTGAGTTTTTTTGCCCTTGATTTACTCTTTATGAGTCATTTTACATTCCTCAGGTGCCAAAAGGGTTGAAAGAAATTAGTTTCTTTCACTACATAATAATGCAGTTTACACAAATCTGAATTCTAGTGAAATGGAGAAAGTTTACTTGTTAAAACAACGTAGTTGTGTCAGTTGTTGCTGTTAGTCTCTTGAATTTCAGTTATATATTAAAAAATAACTTAATGCACATCATGAAAAATACTGATTTATTCTCAGTTGGACCCCATTTTGTTTTTTTTGCCTGAAGCCATCCCTTAATGGAACGGTCTTGAGAAAATAACTTCCAAGCTGTTAATTGCCTCATAATCTGCAGATTTATATATCATTTAAGTTCTGGTTATTGTTCAGAATTTATTATTAACATAGATATACCTAGAAAATGAATTTGATGTGTAACCTGTGCATATCTCCAGCTAAGGCAGGATGTGGTGGCATGTATGAGGCGAGACACAACCCTGGAGACGGCCCTCAACTCGAAGGCTTACAGACGGAGCAAGCGACAGACGCTGAGGGAGGCTCGCATGACTGAGAAGCTGGAGAAACAGCAGAAGCTTGAGCAGGAGAAGAAGCGCAGACAGAAACATCAGGTGATCCACGCTAAAGTGTTTATAATAGAACTCAGAGAAGAGCTGTGCCCGGGTTGATTTTAAGGTCTAGGAACAAAAAAGGTCCAGTGTAGTCTTAGTATTGAACAAGTACAGCAGCAGTTTTCCACCATTTGTTGTTCCAGTTGTGTCATAGAGTTGGCATGAATGGCCAGGAAACAAGTGTTGTACTAATAACTGAGATTTTGATAGACGATAAAAATGTGAATCTCTGTTACTTTGAGCTGATGTTTAAAGCAACCTTCATTTTTTTCACCGTTCAAATGTTTTCTGCAAGCTGCAGCTGAAAAAGTTAAGATGAAGGAGAGAAAACTTAAAAACAGACATCAGTTGTCTCACAGTGGACGTCCACAGTGTAAACAAAACTTAACAATGTTAGAAAGCTGAAGGCTCACATGGCAGCATCAGCAAACACTCCCTACATGTTGAAAATAATCTGTCTCAAGTGGATGACAAAACTGACAAGGAGAGAGTCTGGCAACCCAGCACTTATGTTTTGTGTGCCATGTTGTCTAACCAGTATTAATACTTGAAGTTTTGTGGCTTGTTTTTCAGGAATATCTCAACAGTATCCTTCAGCATGCTAAAGACTTCAAAGAGTATCACCGCTCAGTGTCCGGTAAAATGCAGAAGCTCACCAGAGCTGTCGCCAACTGGCACACCAACACAGAGCGGGAACAGAAGAAGGAGACGGAGAGAATTGAGAAGGAGAGGATGAGGAGACTGATGGTAAGGGCCTGGAAGTGAAAATATATATTATATCACACTTGTCAAAAATAATAAGACAGTGCAAAGAGCTGTACACTTGATTATCAGAAAAGTGTTTTAATTACTAATTTATTTTTGATTTTTGTTTTGAATTAATATACAACAGTAGGAGGTCACATTTGTCACCAGTTTAACCATATACATACCATATACAGACTAATGACAGTGTATGAACAGATGAAAGACACTGCAAACCTTGGCAGACATTGAATAAGTATATTGCAGTTTGAAAGCACTACTTATGTCACATACTGCTTAACAGACCTTTTCCACAGCAGCTATTTTGACATGAAAGACTGGGGTAAACGCGTGTCACTGATGATACTAATTAAGGTTCTGCCCCATTCAAGTCAAACAGTTATCATTGGTAACACCTGTGTTTACCCTAGGGGTGTGAATCACAAGTTTCATCATGACATGATATTGTATAGATTATTTGGACAGCAATACAATATTTTCATTTTGTATGTCACAATATGAGCTGATATCATATGCCCATTTAACACAATCAGTTAGGGGATAACTGAGTGTAACAGCTGTCTTGACAGCCACAAACTTCAGCAGTTAGTAATAAATTTGAACAGAAAAAGTCAGAGTGACGAGAGAGGAGAGATTAAAAAAAAGTCAGTTCCCAGCAGTCCAATGAGCTCTCTGTATGAAACAGAAAATCATCCTGGTTGATTACTACTTCCCTTTACACAAAGCAAACAATTAAAGCATTATGCTTTTTCTCTCATATGCGATCCCTGCTGCTGCAGAGTTTTGTTGTGGCCAAGATCTTAGTAACGCAGCACAGCCATACCAAAAGTTGTAACTTATCCCTTTAACTCTTAACAAACTAGGAGCTAATAGGCTGACAATGCAAAGATATAAATGCATATGACATACTTAATTTATTGCCAGGAATACTCACTTTAAGTCACAGGCACTCTTTTAGCCAGCAGAAACACACTATCCACCTGAGACACAGCTCAGGAAAAAAGGAAAAACACAGACTCCTGAGAAGAAATTCAACTGTTAAACCACTAAAGCATCATTACATCTTAAAAAAAAATTTGAAAGGGTAAATGACAGAATAACAACTGCTAGCATACTGTATACTGTTTGAATGTTTAGTTGTGCTTGGGGGGGGGGAATGGTGATACAAACATGTGGCATAGGAATTTCAAAATAAAGACAATAGATCAATATTTTCACTTCGCAGCGATGCTGTTGGATTGTGTACCACTGAATTGATGTATCGATTCAGATCGATGGATCATTACACCCCCAGTTCATCCAACTATTTCATATCAATATGGCTACCGTGAAAAGGGTCTATTAATGGTATTTCTTCAGTTGATGCACTTACTTAAAAGTAAAACAAAATCTGTTACACTGATCAAGATATTATGGGCACCTGAATAGGTATATGCCAAACCTACTTCTTGTGTCCTACCAGTTCACTGCATTTGCTGATAACCAGAACATGTCTTTTATTTTTGGCAATCTAAATATGAAAATATCACTTTATAGAATTGATTGGAACTTTTATGACTATAACTACAAGAACAGTCAAGTGTCAGGGACTTTTGGTTCTTTTACAGCCAGAGTTTATGATCTGAGGCACCAGTCTGTAAGACTTGTTGGACTAACAGTGACTAGTCAATCATGACAGAGACTAGAAAACAGTATTTAATGTGGATTGGCATCTTTCTGATAACTGATCCATGTAATAAGGTTACTATTTGCACCAACAATGATCTGGTATATTTGATGGATGCATTAGCACACCAGAGCTGTTCAAACAAAGTGTAGGCTTACTGACTCTGAATAAATATTGTCAAGCTGTAGATAATACAATTGCGATTGTGATCCTTAAGATGCTCTGCTTCTGTCCCATCATTAACCTCTTGTCACCATCCCCCACTCAGGCAGAAGATGAAGAGGGCTACCGAAAACTCATTGACCAAAAGAAAGACAAGCGTCTGGCCTACTTGCTGCAGCAGACAGATGAATATGTGGCCAATCTCACCACCCTGGTGTATGAACACAAAGCTGCCCAGGCTGCCAAGGAGAAGAAGAGGAGGAAGAAGAAAAAGAAGGTAATAGGGGGACTGGTCAAGCGGTGATTATTCACAGCATGTTACTTTATACTGATGAATGTAAGATTCGTGTTATACTAGTTTTTGAAAAGCAAGGCTTTGCTCCAAGGTTTTTATATTACTGTCCTCTTGTATTTTTCCTATTGAGTCAAAAACCTTATGAAAAGAGCAAAATCGATGTGTTCTTATGTCTCTGGGAACTTTCTGTCTCCTCAACCTTGCGTGTTCCACTCAACTTCAAACCTTTTAAGATGAGTCACAAATATATAGTTTCATATTTGTTGGACCTTGACCAAAACAGACTTTTGATTTTTAGTCGAAATCCAGACAAATACCTTGTAATGTCTTTGGTTCTTGTGGTCTTTCAGTGTTGCTGGGTGTATATCCTTACATAAAGTCAATCCAAAGCTCCCTAGGAGCACCAACCAGGGTTTAGGTGTGACATGAATTAGGCCTTATAATTGCTATAATCTCATGGTTCATTATTTTGTTCATTTCAAATGCCTTCCAGAATGGCCTCCTTGTGATTTAAAGCATCAAAGGGGTCTCAAACTCACTACCCATCATTTCACACCTTCTGTCGGACAGGGATAACTAATCGGTGAACTTATTTCTTGTTGTGTTTGACTGGAACGAACATCTGCAGACTCAGTTGCTCGTGACACCTGGCCTGAGATCCTTGACTCTGATGTTAACCATTTGAAAAGGCTCTCTCTGTAACTTCAGTTCACAAAACAATCCTGGAGTTTCAGCAGAAAACAGGGTTGCAGCAATGGCAGTGAATGGCGACCACGGATAAAATGTAAAAAAAAAAAAAAAGAACACAAAACAAACACAAAATGTCTCCATCCCGCTCGTGTGGTGTAATCCAAGTGTCCGTGAGCTGCAACATTAAAATTTAACTGCAAAAGACGCCATTTACACCATGTTTTTAGCTGAAATGTACACCACACGAGCAGGATGGAGACATTTTGTGTTTGTTTTGTGTTCTGTTTTTTTTTTTTTTTACATTTTATCCATGGTCTCCTTTCACTGCAATTATACCGGATTTGGCTGCAACCCTGTTTTCTGCTGAAACTCCAGGATTGTTTTGTGAACTGAAGATCTTCACCCATCCTCACATTGGCATAGGGATGAGTACATATTGAGTGGACTATTATTCTGCAGTGGAATGTCGCTTTAGTGCAGCGATGGAGGAAATTATGCCATTAAAAGCAACCAAAACTATTTTAGAGCCACTATACTTGTAATGAGATGTCGACTGAATGTGTTTATTTGTTTCATATCTAGAAGGTGGATGGAGATGGTGAAGGTACCAGTGCCATTGGACCTGATGGAGAGGTGAGCTGAGTTCTTTATGTTTTCATATTTTCCTTTTTGTTGCAGTATGTCCCATTTTGGCATTATTATCGTTTGATATCATTGTGCATCTGCTGTTTAGTTGCCTGTTTAAAGTGGCTATAATCAACATTACCGAGTCTGCAGCTCTCTCCGGCTTTACAGAGATTTACAAGGAGTTTCAGGTCATTGTTTAGCTGTCCTACTACGCAGCAGGCAGCTATTTCCAGTGAAAAACCTCTGTGGGCCCCTACCTGCTCACAGGGCAGGAATTTTACCACAGCCAAATGGCCTGTGCCATGGATGCCCTGGAGTGTGGCTGCAATGCCCCTTCTAATATTAACTATTCACACAGCCACTTTGGCATGCGCGGTTTTGAACTAGCTGTTGCTCCCGTAAAAGAGAGTTGAGGATTTCCTCATTCAAAACTACATGCAGTGCAGCAAATAAACCGAATTTTGTTTCTATATCATCAACAGTGGGGCTAGATTTGTCCCACCTTTGCAAATAGATGCATAGCATAAACTTTCACAAATAGCATGTTAGCTAACATTAGCTAACAATTAATGTTGTTATGTGATAAACACAAGCTGATTAACAGTCTATAGTGTAAGAATTAATACATATGTGTACCAGGATATTGCTGCATACAATTAGCTAACTATGAACATACACAGAGTTTGAAACTTTCTGTGAGATCTGCCAGGTGGCTACTTTACCAGCTGCAAACGGAAGCAGCAAACTAAGTAGTGACTTTGGTAACAGCTGGAAAAAACTCCTCAAATACCATCACACACATGATAGACAACAAATTAACAGTGCCAGTTTGGTATCTGATCTACTAAGCAGCACATACTTCACTAAGAAATCTTTATTTTTGAAATGATTCGCCTCTCATTCTCACAATCCCCTCCCACTAAAAAGTGCCGGCAACAAATAAAGGCTGGTAGGGAGTTGTGGCGAAAAAATCCAAAATATAAAGTTTGTACAGAAACACAGTTTATCTTCGAAATTTCCCCACTGTGGGACTAATAAAGGAATATCTTATCTTATCTTAATGGATTATAGTGATGCCAAATTGACTACAATACATATGTTTTTCTCTTGTGTTTCTAAACTTTTTTTGAGGACACAAAAGGAATTGTTAATATGTCAAGAGGAGTTTGGCGTAATCTTTTCCCCAGTGAGTGCAAGGACACATAAAACAGAAACACTAGCTAACTACTAAAGTAATATTATGATAAGGTTTTCTGACATTGACTGTGGTTAGTTATTGATATTAATAGTTTACAGTCTAATAATATGTGTTTGTATTGATTACTGACAGTGGCTGATCAGGCTAATTATCAACTAATTGTACTGTCTTGTCTTCATGCAATATAGATAGAACTTTTTGTTATTGCACCATTAGTTTTTGTCTCTGTGCCCTACATTTTGGTTGCGATGCCCTAATAAATTTGTATTTATCAAAGGCCGTGGTGGCCTTGCCCTAAAAATTACTTAATTCCAGGCCTATACTTGGTGCCAAACAGCAGACAGATCCACTTATTGACCAGCTGGTGAACACAGTGGAGCATTAAGCAGCTAAAGAGCCAAATATTTCCCTCAAGAGTTGGCTGAGACCAAAATAGAGTGCAAATATTGGACTTATATTCATCAGGTGGGCACAAAAACAATTCTAGATGGAAGATTATGTTCTTCCTTAACTGTTGGATATTTAAATAAGAAACAGTTTGCTAATAATTTCACCATATGAACATTTCATTTATTGCAGGTTTAAAGTGTATTTCATATTTAACACTCTTAACATGATGAACAGATGGATCACAGGCTGTAATTTTATCCTTCCTCCTTTGATAATGTATAACTATGAAGCAAACCTCATTATGGTGATATTTATTGCTCTGCTGCTTCTGCTGATTCATGTACTATGGCTGCTTTGAAACCAAACATGCACCTCATTCTTCATAATGTGCTCTGGCAGCAGTAAGAAAAATAATCTAAACATCAAATCAAACACTAATTACCCATGCAAAGGCAGACTGCGCCTTAGGTGATACTACCACTGAAGCAAAGGGAACTTCTAAATAATACACCAAAAACAAATCTAAATTTGTAATATTTATGTATTGTCCCTCTGCTGTCTTCTCTCAGAAATAAATCAACTAAGGCCTTGATGGCCAATGTTGTAAGAAACACCCATTAATGTCCTAACAATTATTCATCTGAAAAGGCTGCTTGGTAAGTCCCAGATGTTGAATTCTAATAAGGGAGGTGATGATGGGTTTGAAACTGGGATTTATTACCCACCCATTATTTTCAAGTAGCATTTAAAACAATGTATCAGTGAATCTTACTCATCTTTATCTGAATTGGAATATAGATAGAAATGCAGGCCATCATTCATTTTTATTGTCATAAGACTGATGCCCTTTTCAGGTAAGGTAATTCTCAGACTCTCTACTGCCAGCTTTATATCTACTAGCACTGGACAATCATCTGGATTTTCATATTGTTGTACTGTCATTACCAGAGATAACCATTAGATAATCCAACCAACTTTGACAGAGGCTCCAACTTTTTCTCTGATCATTCATTTTAAATGTCAGTATAACTGCTCTCTCAGCACAGCTGCTGTCATCAACCTGTATTTTTGTTTATTTTGTCAGACAATGTAATGACCATAAAATAATATTTGCAGTGCACCAGCTTGGTAATGACTGCTGGTAAGGTACTGTTTATGAACCGTGATCAAATTTCAAACTATTTCCAACGTCTAACAACAGAAACAGAAAATTATATAAATGAGAATCACTATATAGTGAATCTGGCTGTATGAAAACACAGTATATAGTATATGTGATCACAGGGATCTGTCAGAATTGTACGCTTCATGTTTTGTCCTTGTGGTATGTTTGTCCTGCAGCCCATGGATGAGAGCAGCCAAATGAGTGAGCTGCCAGTCAAAGTGATCCAGACGGAGACTGGGAAAGTTTTGCAGGGAACAGACGCTCCCAAATCCAGCCAGCTGGAGGCCTGGCTTGAGATGAACCCTGGGTGAGGAGGCACAATACTGCATAGAACTTGTATAAGCCTCTGACATCTCTGAAATTAAAGTGATATAGCTTTTGTCTTTTCAGAAGTAGTTATAAGCGACTTTCTGCAGGTGGCCCCTTTTTTCTAGCTCTCTATTTGTGCATGTGACGAAAATGAAGTACCCCCCAAAATATGGTCACTTGGCTGGTGATTGAAGCCTTTAGAAGTGCAAACCGACCAACACTCCTGTGTTTTCATCAGGGTCAAAATGGACAAAGACACAATGCAAATACAAAGGCACATACAGATAAGAGCTGTACAGAATACCATATTTTATGAGCATGACTTGGACTAGCCACAAATTTCTCAGTTCAGCTGAGGTCTGAACTGAAGCGTGACGTTCATTCGTTCACTGCTGTGAGTAAGAGGCTGTTAGCCCCCAAATAATTCCACATTTTAACAGTGCAATTAAAAAATCTTCGCCTTTATCACAGGAATTTATCATGGGTTTGGCTGGGCAGATCAAGTGACAAAGCAGCGGTTCAAGAAAGTTAATAAGCAGATGTGTGAGGTTTTTCAAATAAACTGGTCGCTGTTCTTGAACCGTTTTGATTACAGTCATAAGACCAGAATCTGTTCTAAAAGATAACTCTTTGGAGAAAAAGCGTAAAGGCTTACTACACTGAAGGCGTTTTTCAGTCGACTGTCTCATACGTATGTATCTGACAGAACAAATACACTTCTGTTCTAATTAATATATCTGTAAGACTTGCGTCATGACCTGAAGTGCATTTTTACATGGTAAGATTTTCTTCTGTTTTAGTCATGAAACTACAGGCTCTGTACACCATTTCTAAACACCTCCTGTATAGACATTGTTTACATGATGCTGAACAAACTCACAGAGCAACAAACGTCGTAAAAATGTCATTTCTTTTATTGCTGCCTAGTTTTTATTAATCTATTTTCTTTTTTAGCGCTCTGTGTTGTGCTGACATACTGTAATCTGAGCATGGCTAGTAAGGGTATACACTAATCATGAGGCTGCGTGCTGGAGCTGTAGTTTGATTCAATCAGATGACACCCCAAATAAAGTAAAACCCCCTGCCCTGCCCATACTGGGGGCTATTGCATGTCAGTTCTGCTAAAGATACATGTTATTTTGATGTGTGACAAGCAGAAAAGAAATATAGTAACTGTTCTTATTATTTCCCTTGCTTTCCTCTCCTTCAAAAACTAGGTATGAAGTCGCTCCACGGTCAGACAGCGAGGAGAGTGGCTCAGAGTTTGAGGAGGAGGTCAGTGAATGTCTCATTAATGAATTCCCACATTGAAAGATTTCAGATGAGCCTCCCTCTCCTGCAGTTCTTCAAATCATGCAGATGTTTTTTAATGAGATTTAGTGCACATCTCTGTCAGACCAACAGACTTACTAAATACACACATCAGAATCCACCGGGGGGCTGTAGCTATATGCATGTCAGTAATGCTATTTCTGCTGATCATTTTATTTTATCCCTACCACAGCTACTTCTGTTATTTGTCTATTATTTTTACATGTGTGCTCAGTCATGTGTTATCCATTTTGCCTTATAAGGAGGAAGAGGAGGCGGCCAAGGCAGAAACAGAGGAGAAGATCATCGATAACAACGGAGACGTAGTGTCTGTGACGGCTACCAAGCACATCATCGAGTATTGTATTTCTTCTTACTATCCCATTATTTCAGATTTACTTGGCAGGACTTTTCTTTTTTCCAGGCACTGCATTAGTTGGAAATCAACTTGAAAATATTTTGCACCAAACATTTAAACGAACTTAAAATTAAGAAAGAATTAAGAACTTAATTTTAAGTCTGTATTTTCGTCATTTTAAACCTAGTTTTGCTAAACTCTGATTAGTTCCCAGCAGGAGCCTCACATGGAGTTAGATCAGTCACATTTTTTCTGAGATTACAGAAAAAGATAAAATAGAATCAGCACATAAATAAATAAAGCTCTGTTGTAGCTTTTACTGATTATAGATGCTTCCAGAGGAGTTCTTAGTGAGGAGCTCTGGCTGTACTCCAGCTGGGCTCCTGATGCCTTGAAACTGATCATTAAAATCAATCACCAGCACAGTTCAGCCAAGGTTAGAGTGGTTTCAAATATTCTCTCTCTCTCTTTTTGTTTTTCTTTACGTTACATGCACATTCAGGTCGGCCAAGCAGGATGTGGATGATGAGTATAGTGTTCCTACTGGACAAACCAGCTCCCAGTCTTATTATGGTGTAGCCCATGCTGTCATTGAGAGAGTGGAGAAGCAGTCGTCACTGCTGATCAACGGCACACTCAAACATTACCAGGTACACATGCACACACAGACTTTTCTAAAAGCTTTTGTTACTTTTATTTTCTCTCCACGATGTGTCTTAAATGAGTTTGAGATTGAATGCTTATCACCTGTCTGCCAAACAGCCTAACAAACAACCTTTTTGGTAAACAACCACCTTCTCACCTTCTTGTTTTCATTTATAATTTCTTTTTTTTTTTGTTTGTAACATGACTCATGAATGCAAAAATGGAATTTTTTCCATTTTTCTTTCAAAACTTGGATAATTACTTGTCCTTGAACAGGGTTTTTAAGATTGCAGCTGAATTTGACACAAGGCAGTAACTTAACAAACAAAAACATGACTGTAAAAGAAGTGCTGAAGTGAATTAAAACATTGCAGTTTCCATCTATGAAATAATTGTAAAATACGTCTAATCTTTAGAGAAGGAGCGAAATATACAGATCCAGTAATTTGGTCCTTGAGAAGCCATTTTCAAGAGTCGTGCCATGCTACATTGTGCCACAATGTCAAACTGTTTTCAAGAGCTTGGAAGTGCTTCTTTCACCAGTAGAGAAGTCCAAGATGTTGTTCTTGTAGATGAATTTGGTTCAACCTCAGCAGCAGGAGATTTGTCAGTACTAGGGAGTCTTGGCTCGAGCTAGCAGGACTTTGACACAGTTCTTGGACAGCTTGTCTTGGTCCTGGCTGCTGCAACAAGACAGATTTGTTTTGATAACCCTGGTGAGTTTGAATTTTTATTTGCTTTGTTTTTGAACTTGCACAGTACATTGTGCACTTTTTCAGTGAATTAGTGTTTTATGATACGGTTGAACAAGGATGTTCCTTGTTAAATGGTCTTATTATTACTTATAAATGTAGCAGATTACAAACACCCTTCTCATGCATCCCTAGCTTGAAGACTTACATCTAATACTGCAGCACAGGCCTGCAACCAGAAATTATTTTCCATTGTCCATTAAATGATTGGTTCACATTAGAACATTACTCACATGCCCATATTTGAAAGAGTTGCTGGTTGCTGTAGTTGTTCCTCTCATCTTAAGACGAGATCCCTTTGTATTACCATTCCTTGTTCTGTGTAAAAATGCATTTTAAAATTCAGCCAAAGTTAATACAAGGCTTCAGCTATAGGAGTTTCATAGATTAAGTGAGCGTCTTAGTGTTTTAGGTTAGGAAATCCTTTTTTGTGTTACTATTTCTTCACTATGACTCACAAAGGAAGCACTGTCCAGTGAAACAAAAAGGGAAATTTTGCATTTCAAACACTACAGCCTTGGTATTTTCTTTTACATTGAACCACTACTATAGCTTTTGTCCACCATTTGTTATAGTGGAATGACAGAAAAGTTAGTTTTTATGGTCAGTACAGACACAACAGTCAGTTAAACTTAAAACTTACATATGGGCATGTGGCTTATGTTTTAAGCAAGATGTAAAACCAATTCTTTTAATCATTTAATTTTCATTCTGTTTTCACAATATATAAATTCATAAGCAAAGATGTTTTTCCCTCGTCAGACAAGTGGGTCATAAATCTACTTGACAGAAATGTTTATTTGCCCCTGCACAAATTGTTCTATTTGTAATAGGTTATCAACTAGTGGAACTGTATTTTTTTTAAAACATGATATGCTGTGATCATCAGTTTTGCACTCACTTGACTTGCCTCGCCTCAGCATTCATGTTACTTATAAGGCCGCAGAAGAGGGGTTCTCGGGAGCCCTCTAAGCTGCCAGGCATGCGAGATGCTGTTGGCTTTTCGGAAACTTGATGTGCCTTTATAAAACAACCTCGCTTTATCCGCTTTGCTCATAAACTTGTGGCAAACTGCCCAATACATTGGCATAATTGGAGTTTGACCCACATTCTCTAATGCCACCCAACTACACTCATGTTTCAAGGTTAATTTAAATGCTCCCTTATTTTCCAACTCATCATTTTTTTCCTCTGCCATTTACTCACAAATGCCTGATCACTACTGCACATGTGCAACTCTCAACAGAGATATGAACGAATCAAGATGGTCCATCATCGCTCCGGACAAAACTGTGTGTTTAATTGTTTTTTTTACAATAATATGGATGAAAAATTTTAAAAACAACATTAGTGTTACTCTTTTGATTCTTTTCACAAACTTGAAGTTGGGATTTTGAAATAGAAACAGGGGCCATGTCTGTCCTTGTCAGCATCGTAGAGTGTCCTGTGCAGTGGGAAAGAGCTGCTCATCATTTTAGTCAAGTTTAAAGACAACTGTCGGCACATAAAGTTGTTACCACGTTGTTTTCCAGTGTGACACTATAATCTCATCTCTACTGTAGTAAGCTGAGATGGCAGTGAAAGGTAGTATATTACAAGAGATAGGGAACTGGTAATTGGATGCTGTGACCATTTATCTTTCTTTCAATTTGGTTGCAGTCCTAGAACTCCTCTGATTTATGGCATGCCAGGCTTTAAATGAGATATGGTGGCAGCTCCCTGGGGAAATCGGAGAGATTTCAGCTGTGCAATAATTGGATCAATTGTCTGCTGTGCCAACAGCAATCTGTGTAACAAACCAGAATTGTCAACAAGAATTTACAGAAGGCCCACATTAATAATACAATTTTCAGTTTATCATTTTCTATTAATTTTACGCTCTGGCAGTCTTTTTCTCTGCCATGAGCTGTGAAGTCAGGTATTTCGTTAACTCCTGCCAGTGCCCTCATGTCCTTTGGTGTTTCTCCATATTGTCTATTGCTGATTGTTTTCCCCAACCACACAGCTACACAGTTTGTAACACACCTGACATTTTGCTACTGTGCTCAGATTGGGATATAAAATGCCGAAGTTGCACTGAGATCCAAGTCTGCTTACAAAACCCACTGTGAAAAGCATTACATGTCAGTCCAGAGGATTCTCTAGTTGATCAAGTAGTCAATCATCAGAAAATGAATCAGCAGCTATTTCGTTCATTGTATACTCAAAAATTTAATTTTTCAGACAAAAACACCAAATAGTCTCCAGTTTCATCTTCTCAGTTGTGAGTATGTGCTGACTTCCTTCATCTTCTGTGATAGTCAATTGAGCAGCTTTGATCAGACAAAACAAGCTATCTGAAGACTTCCCCTCTGCTTTTGGAAACTGCAACAGGCATTTTTCATTATTCTGACCGTAGATAATAATTTAAAAAAATAAAAAGAATTAGTGTTAACTGCAGTTCTATTCCCTTTTTTAACCTTTACACTATTACAGCTAAAAGTGACTGGGGAGATTTAACAAGAAAGAGCAGGATGTAACATGTATTCTGTCCTTACATATAATGCCACATAAAACCACCAGCGTTTTTTCCTATTTATTTATATATAGTGTTTTGATTGTTATGCCTGCCCTTTTAAAAAAAGGTAAATTTAGTCTCTGTGGCATGCAATTGGACATGCATCATGTAATTTTCCTTGATAATTTGCTTGAACTCTGTCTACAGTGCTCTATCTTGATCTGTAAATTGTTACCTTGTCTTTGATGTGCTGGTGGAGTAGAAATAACAACAGACTAATGTTGTGGAGAAACAAACAGAAGGAAAGATATTATCTCTGCAAGCATATTTTTAGGCATGTCTTTTTTTTCTGTTATCTAGATCCAGGGGCTGGAGTGGATGGTGTCCCTGTACAACAACAATCTAAACGGCATCTTGGCTGATGAAATGGGCCTCGGCAAAACCATCCAAACCATCGCCCTTATCACGTACCTGATGGAGCACAAGAGGCTCAACGGTCCCTTTCTCATCATTGTTCCTCTCTCGTCAGTATTCCGCAGCTGCCATCTATCACCGCTCTCATTGTGCAGTGTTATGACATCCTAAAATATTTTTAGCAAGGGACTGGTGTACGCAGAGTTTAAAATTGCTCTTAGAAATTATTTTAGATTGAAATACACAGACCTTATTAGTCTAAATCACAAGATAGGACAGTAATAGAGAACAGGGGAGTCAGGAGTCCCATTCCTGATTTGAGACACCGATGCACCTGTTTTCTTAAATGAAATTCAAGTGTCAAGTGTGCACATTTGTCTTCCTACAGGGAACAGAAAACACAGACTGTCTCTACAAGAGCAGTGAGTTACTGCTCTGCTTGAATGACGCTGGACTCACCAGCATTATTTATTAGGATCCAATTTATATAGAGGACCCCTTACAAGATAGAGAATACACCCGTCTTATACCCAAATTAGCCAGTTTTTTACACTTCTTTAGTCTTGCTTATATGAAAGAACAACACAAGAGAAATGTATTAGAAAGATATTCAACATATTAAAAATATTTGCACCATCTCAACACATAAGTGCATGATGTGTGCTTGACTGGCAGGAGTGAATGTTCAGAGTTATAGATTTGTTACATTAGAATGTAATCTGTGAACTTATTTGGATTTAAAAGTTTAAGAATTATCAATTGACATATGAAGCCATTTATAAAACAAATAAAAATATGCAAAATTTTCATTTTTTAAATATATGATAATTTAAATGTATGAATCTAAAAAAATTTCACTGACGCCCTGGTGCAGGCAAACAGATCCCACTTTGAGAATCAAGGCCTTTGTAGACATGAGCGTGCTGTGTATACATCCCATCATAGAAAGAATGAGCACTGAAGTAGTTAACGTGAATTGCTGTATTGGCTTGAATACAAGAAAACCCTAAAATAAGTTGCAAAAAACAAAAAAAACAAGGGCACATTACATTGTTCCAAATTGTCATTATTCTCTATCTTCTGTTGGTTATTATAAAGGCATGCAGAGATGAAAATATGGGAATCTCTTTAATCACATATTTAGCTTCACAAAATTGGTGATTTCCCTTGTTGTTTTCCCTTAATTAATCACTTCAAATTCTACAAACACAAACTACTCAAGCCTTCACTTGGAAGCCGCAGGAGACCACCTCTCCTAGGTGGAGCAGCTTGCAGTTGTTTGGTGCCTTTATTTCAAACCCACTCCCACTCTCAAAAAATGGAACAAGTGGGTTGATGCTCCTGGGTTTGTTTCAGCGTCTGTAAACATAGCAGGTGAAAGTAGCCTCATTGCTCACATACTTACCTTCTGTAGAGTTAGATTTAAGAGAAAACTGTGTTGTAATTCCCAGTTTCACCCGATTAGATATTTTTGTGATAATTTACAACAGCAGCTGTTAAAGGATTAGAATGAACAATGGGTTTGTTTGCTTTGTTTTTTTCCAGTGCCTGTTTTTTCATCATTACTGCAGTGTGCACTGCTGTTTGTAGCCAACTGAGCACAGCGGAGGCTTAAATTTGAGCTCAGGGCCACTGTGTTAAATTCTCTTTTTAATATGCACAGTGAGCTAATGTGGAGAAAAGCCTTAAACCTGCCCTCACTCGTTCACTCAGAGTCGTGTGTATGGAAATTAAAGTTAATGGGCAGAGAGCTTGTTATGCTTGGGGGACCTAGTTTTGCACAAAGCCCTCTCATAGAAAAGTCTCTCATTGTGAACTGCAATCCATTTGACCCTTTGGCATACTATTGTGCCTCAGCACAGAAAAGGGATTTTTTTCTTCTTTTGATGTTGATCCAGCAAATTATGTCTGAACCTTGATGACAGACATTTCAGTAAGCACCCCACCTCCTAATGCATTATTCCTCAAGCTGCTTTCGCCTCTCTCCTTCATGTCTTAGCCAAGCTCAGTTAAGAATGTGTCTGTAATTGCTCTAAATTCAGACCACCTTCTTATGTAACCTCCAACAATTGTGGTAACTGCCATTGATTTCCTTTTTTCCAGGACTTTGTCTAACTGGGTCTATGAACTTGACAAGTGGGCACCCTCTGTTGTCAAAATTGCTTACAAAGTAAGAAAAATCATTTTAATGCCGGTTCCCCTTTTTTCACCATCCTTTTCCAGCACATTCTGATGGGTTTTTTTGGCTGACTTGTGACAGAAAGTTGTGTTTGTGTCTTTGTGTCTCTGTCATGGAAGGGCACCCCTGCTTTGCGCCGTGGGCTTGTGCCTCAACTCCGCAGTGGGAAGTTCAATGTCTTGCTGACCACCTATGAATACATCATAAAGGACAAGCAAATACTGGCCAAGGTGAGAGACATCAAAGCTTTGTCCTCTCTGTATAAGTCACTTTCGCACACATGCACACATTTTACAGACACACACGCACTCTTATTCACTTGCAGTGTCACAAACTTTTCACTACAACTTCACCAATAACTAGTTACAAGACTGATGCCTCAGGTTTCCCCATGCAAGTGCCAAAGTTTGAAACTTACTTTTCATGACTGACTATCTAACAGAATTGCAGTGAATCTGCACTTACTGATGAATTCAAGGAGGCAGTAATAACCAAATCCAGGTAAAAGCAGATATAACAGATTCTGCTGTAGGCAATGGTAAATCTAAAAAGGCGATATAGCATGCACTCCTCAGATGCAGACTTATTTGGGTTGGGTTGAATCTAAAACTACAGAAGGGGCTTCATCATAGCATGAGTTTTTGGTATAGTGAGGAGGGAGTCGGCGGATCTGAGGGCTCTCTTCAGGGAACATACAGCACCCCAGTGCTATACATCAATAGTTTTGTAGTCGTAGGATCATTAGACTCACACAGGCAAACTTGACACCATTGCTGAAATTCAAATTTGATGTGAGCTCTTGTCTTTGTTCCAATTTAAAATATGGCAGCACCAGCAGCACTCAGTGTGAGCTGTAATTGACACATCGACGTTTTGTGGAGGCCTGAGAACAGTGCACTGCGGACAATCCTACTTAATGCACAAGCTTCAGAGTATCTTGAGGAGAAAAGAAATATAATGTTCTTTTGATGATTGAGTGCTGTGTTAGCTACGTTACTTATGTGACTGGAAAGTTGAATAAGTCATACGGCGGGCGTGTAGTTTGCCAAGAGTGCATAGCAAAAACTAGCCTCAGTTTTGTCCTTACTCAGTTAGATAACGGTCATCCATACATCAAGTTTAACGTACAATTAGCAAATATACTGTATATGCGCGGATGCGACTCATATGTAACATCACAGTCAAGTGTTTCAGTTGCTCTTCAGCTAGTCTGCAAACCCCTTAATCATTTCTAATGAAGACACTGGGCTTAGGTTGGACTCAGCAAATGTTTTGGCTGATTAAATGATGTTGCTTAGTATGTCACTAAGTTTTAAAGTGATACTCCACTTTGTGAGAATAAGCCATTCAGTATGTACTCACCATTATGCCGATGTGATGATGGGTGAAGGTCTTCAGTTCACAAAACAATCCTGGAGTTTTAGGAGAAGCAGGGTAGCAGCCTCATCCAGTACAATGGCAGTGAACGGTGACCATGGATAAAACGTTAAAAATAGCACACAAAACAAACACAAAATGTAATCCAACTGTCCGCGAGCCGAGACATTAAAAATTAATCACAAAAGACGCCATTTACGCCATGTTTTTAGCAGAAATGTCAACTGTAGCATGTAGCCGGTAGGATGTAAACATGGCGTCGATCTCGCGAGACTTCCGCATGTGCGTCCATTAAGATATATACGAAGTCTTGCGATAATTTATCTTTGTCCTAGTGTGCTGTGTGTTTGTGCATAGGTACATGCATACTACTTGAACTGTGAGACAGGCTGCAAAATGAAATCAAAAGAGATGACTCATTTGTTTATCTTCAGAAAGCTGGCTCTAACGCACTTTTCTCAGCATAAACATGCAAATAATCTATTGATAGTCATGTTGAAATCATACAAGCAACATTATACCTTTCACAGCAGTTTCATTTAGGGCTGAACAGTTAACTGAAATTTTATTGACGTTGCAGTATAGCCTGCTGTTGAAAAATTACAAATCACTGGAGATGCAATATTTGTTAAAGGCAAAATGTGTTTTAAAATACTCATACAATAATGAATATATGGTGAAAGAAACTGTGGGTGCTGCTTGAATCTGTTGCATAAGCATGGGCCAGAATCCCCTTGAAACCACCTTTGTTGAGTCTGTGGCTTGAAGTGCTAACGCAAACGTTTGGTGGCAAAGAGCCGAAATAAAAACCTTTACTTACAGAGGGACTAAACCTGTATCCCTTCTTTCACTGAAGAGCACACTTTTAATTTGTTCAAATCACTTAAAATCATGTGCACGATTATTATACACGTGAAATAAAGAGAATAAGAAACTACTCATTTGTATGCAGCAGTGTTGTTTACCCTGAGGGTAGTCGGAGTAGAAAATCAAAATGTTCTTCTCTGCAGCCTCTCCTGAGCTCCTTTTGTGATCAAAAAAAAATTTCAAATGCAAATTGCGACACACTCTTTCTGTGTTTTTCGCTATTCCAAAGGGTCCAATAAGTCTTCTTCCACATACAGATTCGTTGGAAATACATGATTGTTGATGAGGGACACCGTATGAAGAACCACCACTGTAAGCTGACCCAGGTGTTGAACACCCACTATGTGGCTCCCCGCCGCCTCCTCCTCACCGGTACACCGCTGCAGAACAAGCTGCCCGAACTGTGGGCCCTGCTCAACTTCCTCCTGCCCACCATCTTCAAGAGCTGCAGCACCTTCGAGCAGTGGTTCAACGCCCCCTTTGCCATGACAGGGGAGAGGGTAAGTAGTAGGAGAAACAGTCTGTTTCATTTGGTGAAATATAAACATTTTTAGGTGGACATGGGTCATGCAGTCAACCAAGTAGCTTTTGAAAACGATCTCATTTATTTTTCTTGCCTGTTAGGTATTGTTAGCATAGTGTTTATCTTGAGTACCAGATGCATTCCTGGCTACACAAGCACAGTGGTTAACCGTTTTCCGAAGATTCAACCAATTACTTTATCTCCTAAGGTTGTTTTATTTGATTAATTATCAGAGAAGACCAAATCTATTGTGCATTTTACAAGAAAAGACTAAAACTGAAAAAATAGACCTATCTCAAATTCAGCTTGCAGTCGTTAGGAGTTGTCATCTCACCCCTGGGAGTACTCAGAGAGAGAATCGGTGCCATACTTTGCAGTACAGTCTAAGCAACTTTTTGATGACAGTTCTAAACCTGAGCAGTGGTACGAATTTATACCTTTTTGGAACGTATACAGTATGAAATTAGTTGTAGATTTTAACATAAGCAGGTGCCCATTTTTTCTGCTAAACATGAAAATACTGAAAGGTGCTAAAAGGTTTCTCCAAATGGATCTTCAGGTCTTCAGACCTGTTCCCCAGAGGTTCTGTCTTCCTTTCACAGTAATCACAGCATTTTATGTCATTTTTTACTTAAAAGTTTTAAAATATAAAGTTTAGTGTAATTTATTTATATGTGCAATTAATACTCAGGAAATGTTCTGAATAAGGATGAATGTTCGAATAATTTCCCATAGGGAAATGTTGTCAGTAAAGTTAGAATGAAGGTCAGATACAAACTAGCATCCTTATAAGCAATTCAGGGATGCTGCAACATGAAACTTTTTTCTTTTTCTTTAGTTCTTCCACAAGTTCTAATAGTACTGTCCGCTTCACTCACACAAGGTCACAGTAGCTTGAGCTGTCCACCTTCAGATAGCATCTTGCTTGTGGCTGAGGAAAACTATTAACTTAATTTCCTGTGAACAAAAGGAATTGCTTATGTTTTCAAACTGTGACTCAGAGTATCTGAAAAGAACAGCCAGTCTCTTCTCATTAGGTTGTATCCCACCTCTCAGACACTCTACCTGCCGGTACAACTGAGTTTGAAAATTTGTTTCGGGGTGGGCTATTTTTAAGTAGGAAGCAAGTACAAGACATTGTTTGACCTTTGCAAGGCATAGCTGTGCAAAAAAAAAAAACAAGGTTAATAATAGTTACTTTTGTCCATTGTTGTCATAGAAACATTGCTACGTATCTCAATCAGTGGTTGAAAATTTCACAGGGGACCTTTAATGTGACAACTAGGCTCTACGCTGGCCCCAACAAATACTAAATGGTAAATGCAACAAAAGCACCATGTCCCAAAAATCCCTCAGGCAAGCAGGAGGATTCCAGCACAGTCACACAATATTGTTATTTTGTTATTGTTATTTTATCAGTTTGTACTGCAGTTTTTTAAGACACATCAGTGGGTCACAGTCTGTGGTACTTAATCCTGCTGACCAGTATGTATACATGAACATTCAACATTCTCTGATGTATTATCACTTTTACTTCTTGATATGTTTAGGTGGACTTAAATGAGGAGGAGACCATCCTGATTATTCGACGTTTGCATAAGGTGCTCCGCCCCTTCCTGCTACGCAGACTGAAGAAGGAAGTGGAGTCTCAGCTGCCAGAGAAGGTTTGTAATTGATTTGATGTTGTGCAGTTGCCTGAAAGTAATGTGCATCCCTTCCTCATACGAATGAGAATTGAGAATTCTCTTTGGTTCAGCTATGAATTAATTTAAGAAGGCAACTTTACTTCTGACACTGACCGCACGCTCATTTGCAGGGAATAAACTGAAATAGAAATATTCATGGTAAATATTGTAAGTATTGTTCCATCAGGGAGATGCAGAGCCAGATCTCATCCTAATTGAATGGATGAGCATACTGAGACCAGCCAGGGCTCTGTTTGTTAAAAACATCCAAAGGCTAAGATGATCATCTGTCTTACAAATCTTCTTAAGCATAATAGATGTTTCCCTAAAGCATTGTAACTGAAGACACTCCTAGAGATGATCCGAGATTTAATGAGTGATATTGACTCATAGGAGGCTAAGAGCATTTTGAGAAGCTCCGGGAACCAAAAATGTAATGTTTAATTGAACTAACAAATGCTCCAATTAATTCAGCAATTGATCTACCAGTTTCTGTTGAAATTATCCTCCTCTAACTTTCCTTGCGTGATGTGTTGTATGTTTTAAGATGAGCTTAAGAGTAGCGTCTGCTTTGAGCACCTGGTAAATCAATAAAAGTTTACTTTCTTATTCTTAAGTCCACCCAGCAACATGAATTATAAAAGGCTGTTTACTGAACGTATTTTTAATAACACAGCTTATCGTTTACAAAAAGTCCCTCTCAATCATCCGCCACGACCCATCAGCGGCGCCTACATCCACTGAAACCCCATTCTTCACCCACACCGTCTTATTTTCTCATTATTTTTCTGTGCTCAGGATGCTTAACCACACCAAGTCCTTGGAATAAGACTAATCAGTCAACTATCTTTGTAGTGTGTTAACAAACAGCAACTGTAGTTTAAAGAATGTTCAGCTTTATCTTCAGCACCATGGACAGCTCTTTGGGAAACTTGTTAAAATTTAAAAGCATTTGCAAAGAACACCCTTAACTTCTGAGATTGATGATTATTAGGAAATTGAGGCCCAGACTGAAGAAAAACATGCCTCTAAGAAACTTGAAGTTTATGAAACTAATGATCCTGAACTTCACCTTTTGTTCTTTGTTATATGTGTTATAGAAATGTATGCAATGTGCCTTTCTTTCCCTCTCTTTCCCTTCTCTTGTCGTGTATTTTATCATTAACTGTTATTTTTCTCTCTCATGGTGTCAAGAATGAGGGGACTGTGATCAAGAAAGTCCTGTCATCGCATGACACCATGTCACTGATGCATTGTCTTAATTGTCATTCACGCAGGTGGAGTATGTCATTAAATGTGACATGTCTGCAATACAGAAGGTCCTGTACCGTCACATGCAGAAAGGCATCCTCCTCACTGACGGCTCTGAGAAAGACAAGAAGGTAAATTTACCAGGACCCCTGTGGTTTTACTGAATGTTTGTGTTTTCTTTTATCAGTCGGTGTCATGCCGACAAACTGAGTTGTATAGCTGAGAGCACGGCAACATTTCCTGCTGTTTGACATCAGAAGGTCCCTGACTTTTGTTATATAATTGGAGTTACATTTTCCCCGTGCTTTTGCTTTTAAAATAGTGCTCTGAAATGAACAAGATATTGTGATTGCTAAACAGAAAGACTATGTTGAAAATGTATATATGGAAAACTTCTGAGGCTTCATCTTGGTTTATATAAACCACACGGGGATGCAGCCACAGCAGGCCTCTTTGTTTATACGAAAAGGCTCTAAATAAGCAACTGTTTGCTAAGAAGTTTGCTGTATAAAAATAAAAGGTGATGATATGTTGCTGTGTTCACAACTTCCCCTGCCCTCAAGAGGCAAAAAATCAGCTTTTGCAGGTCTACACTCATATAAAGAAAAGTATTGTTTTGATCTTGCATTTAATTTCTAAAATCTATGTAATAATTTTCCTCAGGGCAAAGGCGGAGCGAAGACCCTGATGAACACCATCATGCAGCTGAAGAAGATCTGCAACCATCCATACATGTTCCAGCACATTGAGGTGAGTTCCTAAAGTCACAGATACTGACTGTTAAAAGCTTCTTAATAGTGACACCAGAAAATTTGACACAAATTATTACTTTTGTGTCTGTGTCCTTTACTTACTGAACTGTATGTTCCTTAAAATGCAAATATTATTTTCCTTTTTCCATCCAGTAATACCTGGCATGGTGTCTTACATTATTTATGTTCTTCCACTGAATTAAAGTAATTACCCAGCAATGTAGTTCATAAAGCAGCCTCCTTTTAAGCAAAGAACTCTTGTCTGCAGGGTTATAGATTTAAAATAAGTCCTGCATGAGAAAACTTAAGTGAACATAGAGATGTAATATAAGAATAACATTGCTCTGGATTGACATCTATCATCAATCAGGAAAGTCAGATTTAAATGTTGGTGTTACTTTAATCATCTCTGCCTTTTTCAACCAGTGAATGTTCTCTGTTATAGGAATCTTTTGCTGAGCACTTGGGCTATCCAAATGGCATCATCAGTGGGTAAGTTGGACATAGAAGGTCTTCTATTAATTAATTCCTGAACTTTCTACCCACAGGGTCAGTGTTTTTTCCTGTCGCTGACTTTAAGAGGTTCATAGGCCTCTGGTTTGAAGGCATTAACATTAAATGTAATGGAAAGTGCAAGTGGTTGTTGACACAGAAGGCAGTATCTGTGAAGCTGGTTGTAACAGGTTGAAAAGGACTAAATAAAAATAATGAGCGGTGTAGTCTGTGAATCGGAGTGGTAGTACTGCGTTATTGGTGTAGGTGGCAAGGTTTGACAAGACAGAAGAATGCATAGAGCAAAACAGATGATAGCTCTAGTTTTGCTGCATCGATTTTGATCTTTTTTTTTTTTATTTTTTAACAAATTCCAAAGTCGAGCCTCACAGAGCTGCTAGCAGGGCTGTAGACTAGTCTCATTACAGAAACAATACAAAGACATTACTGTTGTCACACAAAGCAGTACACGATGTTGTGGCTGGGCAATTCCTTCTCTGCTGGAGCGACAACATGGCATCAGGGCATTACTGGCCAATTTAGACCATAAACAGCTGTCAAGCTAGATGCCACAGAGACTTTAATAATCATTATATGGGTAATGATGACTTATGTTTCATGTTTTGCCTGATTACCTCCACCCAGGCATGATCTGTATCGAGCTTCTGGGAAGTTTGAGCTCCTAGATCGCATTCTGCCGAAGCTACAGGCCACTAACCACAGAGTCCTGCTGTTCTGCCAAATGACCTCCCTCATGACAATCATGGAGGACTACTTCAGCTACCGCAACTTTCAGTATCTACGTCTTGACGGTAAGCTCGCACATGTACTTATGTTTCAGAATTCTGTGATCAACAAATCTATACCCGATCGCATCTTAATAATGTGTGTAAGATAATATATAATTATTAGAAATGTCTCTTCGATCCTAACAGTCAGTATCAGAGCTGATCCAGGTATATTGTAATGTATTTTATCAGCTTAAATAAAGCAACATCTGATCCTGTAGTGGTTTAGAGTGTTGTCCACCTAACATTGCCAGTGGCAGGTCATATCAGCTGTCATTAATTAATCTTAATTCTCTGAGTAACTTGATAACAGGCCAATTTTATTTTCTGCTTGCCAATGTCTGTACTCAGCAAAAGATTATTTGTGTGGAAAGGAGCTCAAATATGTAATTGTATTTTACAGTTGAGCATGGACTTATTGATTTTGTGGTTCCAAGAACTCCAACAGAGTGAGACGTCTTCTCCCAAGCGGATTTGTCACATGTCATGTCATCAGTTTCAGGAGCCAAATTCTCCTAGTTGAACTTTAACCCATATCATATCAATAATTTATCAACTGAATAATTTTTAACATCCAGTATTTGGATGAAGCAGCTTTTTCCCATTTTGTAAATAAAGACACCTTGTACAGTAGTAGAGGTGGATGATATGGCAAAAATCTTATATCACAGTATATCTATTTTTATATCATGGTAACAATACATGGTTTAAAATACCCATACTGCATCACATTTCATAATTATTATTCATAATATAATCATTCATTGAGTCATTGTCCATAACTACTGATCCTTGAAGGGTCATGGGGGGGCTGAAGCCTATCCCTGCTAACACTGGGCGAGAGGTGGGGTACACCCTGGACAAGTCACCAGTTCATCACAGGGCTGAAACAGACACAGACAACTATTCACACCTGTTGGCAATTTAGAGTCACTAATTAACCACCAATTATCCTGCATGTCTTTGGACTGTGGGAGGAAGCCGGAGTACCCACAGAGAACTCACGCAGACATGAGGAGAACATACAAACTCCACACAGAAAGGTCCTGCCCCAAACGCCCCAGACACAAACTCCCCAGCCCCACAGCCAGCTGGGGGATTCAAACTCAGAACCTTCTTGCTGTGAGGCAACAGTGCCAACCACAGCACCACCATATTGATACATTTTATTATAAGTCACACGCCTTTTAGTAACAAGTCTCCACCCTCATTTTGGTTTGGTTTGGATGCTTCCTGCTCTGTATTTACAATATCACTCGCTTCCTCCAAGTTGTCTTGTCACTCTCCTCTCCAGAGACATTTGACAAACCAGCGGAGGTGCATTAACTGCCACCAGTTGTTGCACTCATGTCATGTTAGAATGTAGTAAGTAGTCCTGCTGTCAAAATAACATTACATTGCAAGGCAGCTGGATTTGTGAGATCATGAATTCATTAAGCATTGCAAGATTGTGCGGGAGCTACAAGATCACTCGCGAATGAAGCCCTGAATTGCTACAAAGCCTGCTCCCATGGTGGAAATAATATTGCAAAATTTCTAGCAGTGGACGCATTTTTACCTATATCTTCTAACCCAAACTTGTAGTATATTATTATTTACATTAAAAGGAAGTAGGAAGAATTTTGAAGCTGCCCATGCAGGCTTATCACACCTCCTGCAGTGCCCATGCAGTGTGTGAAATCTGAAGTATTGTTACCATATTACATCAACTCACAAAGCTTTTTGCGTACCAAGTTGATAAATACTATATAAAGACATGCATTTTTCTAACTAGTCCCTGCAAAAAGACACATGATCTGAGATTAAGTCAGATTTCTTGTAATCCCTTTATCCCTTTGTGTATTTGGTTTGGTTATTAAAAAGATCAATTTCTCATTTTTAATTTAAGTTGACTCAAATTTGTAAGACTAAAAGAATAATAATGTGCCACACTGGGGTGTCAGAGATTTCCCATCACATACGTTCAGCATGATGCCTGCAATCAACATCTCAAACAAAGGCAGTCCCATTAGCAGCTCGGTCTGGCAACAGTACAACCCGAGTACACCGAGGAGATGTTATCGATTTTCGATGTTATTTTCCAGCTCTTTTTTGAAACAGAATAAAATGTGGAACACGATACAGAATTTGTCTCTCACTCCATTTTTCTTTGTCTGCTGTGTGTGAGTGACTGATGGGGCAGATGTGCTTTCTCAATTTGTGAAAACAGGTAGCAGCACAGCGAAAATATGACAAATGAGCAAAGTGTGTTCACTTCTTTAAAGTATGTTCTTCAGTGTTGAGTAAACTGGTCCTGCACTGCTTATCCAGCCTCATATCACCTTGCAGTGACTCACTTGGGGGGGCTGTGTAATTCAAGAATTTTAGAGGGACACACACAGTCAGACAACATTTTTTAGTTGTTTTGCTTTAATGTGAAACGTTTCAATCAGTTGATTCACCTAATTAGTATTTTGGTCTACAACCGAAGAAAAAATTAATGAAAGGAATCGGTAATTAACTTTGATATTCAGCTTTTTTACCATCTATGCAGCAGTTTTAGAAACAAAGTAGAGAGACTTGTATCATATATGCAGCTGTGGACTGTGAACCTCCTTAATCAGCATAATTTAACAGGCCGTTGGATGGTTTTATTTTGAACCCTGCTTTATTAGGGTCACTTCATGCCCTTTTCAGACACATCTGAAACAGTTTAATTGGTCCTAGATGAAGCACAGCACACAGGTGACATTTTTACTTTCCTGGCAACAATACGCTTTGGATCAGAAGAAGAAAAAGAATTTCAAATAAACTTCATCAAAGTAAAATTGACAGACTCTGAATTTCATAATGATCATGTTTGTTTTTTTGTTTGTTTTTTATTCAGGAACTACCAAGTCTGAGGATCGAGCATCACTGCTGAAGAAGTTTAATGAGGAAGGATCTCAGTACTTCATCTTCCTGCTCAGTACCAGAGCCGGTGGCCTTGGCCTCAACCTGCAGGCTGCCGACACCGTCGTCATCTTTGACAGTGACTGGAACCCACACCAGGTATGTCAATCAGAAGATTTTATACCTAACTGTAAGGACCTTACTTGCTCTGATTATAGAAAGTTTTCAGTTCGTTGCTAACCCTGTCCACAGCAGTACATTGTTTAGCTTCCCTTTCTGATCAATAAGTACCTCATACACACTCTAGGTTTTCTTTTTCCACAAACAAGCCTGATGCAAAGAAAAGAAAGGCTAAACTTTTAAGTGGCCATGGCAACCTTTTAGTAGATGTCTTATCCATTTATATTCTGAGTGTATGACTAGACAGGTTCACAGTAGCATATGGTATAAGTGTTTTTTTTTTTTTTGTTTTTTTTTGTCTTTACATGAGGTTTAAGGATCAGGAACACAAACTACAGACTCGGTATTTCCTCTCACGCAGGTGTAGTATGTACCTGCATGTGTTAACAGAAGATGTGTGTAGATGCAGTGCATTTCATCAATCGTTCTTTGATATCAGCTGTGTGTGTCTGTGTTCTAACAGGCAACAGGAGTGTGTGTGCGAAGTTCTATGTTTGTGTTGATCTTATTCAATCACAGAGAAAGTATTGGTGTCCAAAATTGTTATGTTTAAAAATAAGGCATTGGCTCTCGATTTCTGGCTCTGATGTCTGGATTTCCTCTTTTATACTGAGGCATCTTAAGTAGTCTTATATTTGTCTTTCACCTGCTGATTCCAGGACCTTCAGGCTCAGGACCGGGCTCACCGCATCGGTCAGCAGAATGAGGTGCGTGTGCTTCGTCTTTGCACCGTCAACAGTGTGGAGGAGAAAATCCTGGCAGCTGCCAAGTACAAACTCAACGTGGATCAGAAGGTCATCCAGGCAGGCATGTTCGACCAGAAGTCCTCGAGCCACGAGCGTCGTGCCTTCCTCCAGGCCATCTTAGAGCACGAGGAGCAGAATGAAGTAAGGTTTGAGGTTGTAACTCGTGTTTGTCTTAGAATTAAAAGAACCTCGAGACTAAGATCTGGTATTTGTGATCAGGCATTTTTATAATGAATATGTGAGGACCTAAATAGATTTTTTCCCCTCTAGTTAAACTATGCATCTGATTGAATTACTGCAGAGACAGCTCATTAGAAAAAGTTGTATGGTTTTATAATGCAATCTCACTTTATTTGGTATTTGATCAAATCTGTATGCCATACTTGAATGATTTGTTTTGAATGGAGCATGTGTGGTTTCTATTTAGCTGAAACCGTTAAAACTGAGTGTCGAATGTCTTCAGGAGACTGTCTTTTGAGGTTTTTCTCCATGTGACTTCAGGAAGAAGATGAAGTACCTGATGATGAAACCCTTAACCAGATGATAGCCCGCAATGAAGATGAATTTGAGCTCTTTATGGTAAGAAAAGCAGAGATCTAATTGACATTTAAATTGCAGGGTAAAGCTAAATTAAAAATGTATATGCCAGTGGAGGAGGAGCTGACAGCTGGTTCTTTTACATATACCTCCAAAATAATTGGAGGTTGTCCATGTCAAGAACGTCATTTTGTTAAATGTTATCATTTGTTCAGGCAACTTCAGACTTCAGCTGTCCCCTGCCAGACATGTTTTCTTGCATAATAAATGATTGGATTGTCATGTCTACAGGTCTCACAGTCACCACGTCATTCACAGGACATCACCTGACAGTTTTATACCACACAACACTGTTTTTGACCATCTGTGCTTGAAATGTGGTACAGTTTTTCTGTCTCTTGGGTCAATTACTATTTTGTGAAACACCAGCTGAAGTTGTGAATCAAATTTGGCAGTACACAACCTTAAGTTATATGGGTTTCTGTTGGTCTTGCCTTATATTTTGTGTTTCATCCAGCTGGCATTGGCTTGCTCCATGGTGACTGGGTACATGGGTGGGAAACTGCCATTATATAAGACAAATAGTGCTCTCTCTTGCTCAACCAGACTGCTTTTGCAAAAACAGTAATTTCACCTTGCAGAACACAGGAGCTGCTAGTCCACCGCTGCCTCGATCTGTTAGTTTGTTTGTATTATTGTGCGACTTAACTGAATCCAAACTAACCCTTCAAAACAGTGACGTCACACGATAACAGGGTTCCAATAATTTCATGTAACATGAAGGAGCAAAAAATTATGTCACCATCTGCTGTTTCACCGGATGTAATTTTCCTACTTTTCCCTTCCGTAGCGCATGGACATGGACCGACGCCGGGAGCACGCCAGAAACCCGAAGCGTAAGCCTCGTCTAATGGAGGAGGATGAGTTGCCTTCTTGGATTATCAAAGATGACGCTGAGGTAGAACGGCTCACGTACGAAGAGGAGGAGGAGAAGATGTTCGGTCGAGGATCACGCTGTCGTCGGGATGTGGACTACAGTGACGCTCTGACAGAAAAGCAGTGGCTGCGGGTAAAGTCTGAGTATATCTGTCAATCTACAAATGTAACTGCTTTAAAACTGTTGAAAAAAGTGATTATTTTCCATCTCTTCACTCAGCACCGCTGCAATTACTTATTGCAATCTTGTGTAATACACTGACTGATTTGTTTTGCAGTCAGTTTGTGTAATTACAAAGGTTTAAACTTCTCTACGCTTCACACCTGTTAGAACACCGCACAGTCTGCGTACATTGCGATCTAATATGTAATCTCACATTCAGACTGCCATTAGCCTGCAGTTTAATTTCTTTTGTCTTACACAAAAGAACTTAATGCTCCCACCAACAAATTATGAATCAGAATTTATGCTCCCTCCAAAGAAGAAGTTACACTCAAGCAGGCTGCTCATTTTTATTCCTTTCAATTCCATTAAGAGACAAAAATCTACAATGTGTTAATTGGTCTCTCAGTACTTTGCAATTTCTCTACCCTGTCTGTGGCTCTCAGTCCCAAGTCCATTTGCTCCTACTGAAGACTTAAATCTTTAAAGTAACAAATATGTAGTTAAATTTATTTAAAGACTCAGTAATTTCCTAAAACAGAAGTAACTTCCTCTTTCGTAAGCAGATAAGGCCTTTAACCGTGACTGGATTTAATGCCAAAGTTAAGCTCAGCCCGATGCTAATGGAACCCAGTCACCCACACCAAATATACTGTGACACACTCCCCTGGAGAGACATGTCAGGCCTGGCAGATCCATTTTATTGACTGTGGCTCAGGTGTTTCAGGGAAACAAGAATAGAACAGAAAGAAACTTTGAGACTGGGGTGACAGTATGTTGGAAGTGTTCGCTGTAGTTCAGTGAGGCTCGAATTAAAAGAAGAATATCTAGAGATCTGTAGGCACAGCTGAAGAAATTTAAGTTTTAAGCTCTGGAGGAGCTTGACAGCCAGAGATAGAAAGACTGTAATCAGTAAAAGTTCTTCCTGCTGTGAAGTCTTTTGTTATTTTGTTTCCTAGGGAATTTTATATCAGATGACAGAGATGGTTTGTGAAAATTGTACATTTCTAGACAGTGATCTTATAATTCGACATCATACGTTGACAGGTTGAAGTGATTGAGAATTAACGCTGTCTTTTTGTTTGACTCCAGGCCATTGAGGACGGAAACCTGGAAGAGATGGAGGAGGAGATCCGGCTGAAAAAGCGAAAACGCAAGAGACGTCAGGACAAGGACTCGTCGAGCAGAGATGACGGAAGCTCCAAGGCCAAGAAGAGACGTGGACGTCCACCAGCTGAGAAACTCTCCCCAAATCCTCCCAAACTCACCAAGCAAATGAACACCATCATCGATACGGTTATCAACTACAGAGATGGGTAAGGAGATGTATTTACATGAGTTATTTCACTGCAGTATTCATTCTGACATGGTATTAAGGGGATTATTTTGTTTCTTTTTTTTTTGCACTTGCAAATCAGGAGCAAATTACATGTCTGTCTTTCATCCAAATTTTTAGTTGACACAGAAGTTATGTTTAGCACTCACTAGATGCAGCTTGTTTTATGATAGTTTGAGATGTTATTTCCATTAATTGACCTAAAACAACCTGGAGAGTTATATGGATCTCATCCACACTTGACACTATTGTTTCATCTCATTTTGTTGCTCTTCTTTATCGATGCAGCTACTATTCTGATTCTAGCTCTGATTTGCTTGGTTGTTTTATAACTGTGTGCATAAATGAGCGCGAGACCAGACCTACTGAGATTGCTGAGGGAAAAAAAACAAAGAATAGATGTCTTTGCAGTGATTCAGAGGTCTGAAACCATTTTGTCCACCCCATATATGTCAGTTAAGGTTATGTAAATATTATAAACACCTCTCAGTACGATTCTACAGCCTTCTAAAATGACCATAAAGTTGAATCATATCCTGACAAACATTTTGTGAAGGTAGGCTTTACAGCTCTCTGTTGTATTAGCCTGCATTTGTTTTAGCTAGGTGTACCTATTATACTTCCAAACGGATATATTTCTGGCATCATCTCCACCATCTGGTGTGGAAGGACACCAGAGGACATTGAGGTGGAGCTCCGGTTACAGTGAATGTAGTGACACTTTGCCTACACAGGACAGCCATCAGCTGTGCTTCATCTGTCCATCTGAGTGAACAGACACATTCCAGTATTAATCACTACAGCTGTCAGCAACATGACCTGAATGGCTCCTGCTTGACACAAGTAATTGCAATCTCAACATCTTGTAAGGTGTCAAATCTACGTTCCCTACTTACAGCTTATTTACATTAGTCGTGCATTGGGCCATGCGAGTGATCAAAATGCTCCTGAGAGCACAGCAGTGCTGTTGCTGAACACATCTTGTGTAGACACTGATGGAGGACTAAAAGTATTACTGTAGTGCTGGTGGCATGCTTCTTCTTCTTCTTTTTTTTTGCTACATGGCAAGTATAAATCAGATTACACCCACTGCAAAGCTGACTTGTAAGTGGAGGTAGACCAGCCACCATTACTGCTATAGCATCATAGCGCTTATTAACTTGTAAGTAATACTTGCAGGGGTTGATTAGCTTCTCACATTTAACACTGTTTGACCACTACATTTTAAAAACATTCTAAACTTTTAACTCTGCCACCACTGTAATTGCATTAGTACTTTAGAGAACAACACAAAAATCAGCCATCAGATTAATTTATAGCCAGCAACTACAGTGTAGAGACTAGCAGGAAGAGCGCACAATTGCTACCTATTTCTGCCAATAACTGGGCCAATCTGGGTATCTACAGTGATGGACCAGTGTTGTCCCCTGCGTCCCCTCATCCACCTCAAACAGTCTATGAACTGACTTAAGAAACTTTACTTTAATTAGAACATGTTTGTGCTGTAAAAGGTATATGTATCTTATCTGATGAGGGCCTGTTCTGTCTTTGTTATAGTAGATCTTAAAAATTTACTTTTGAGTGCACAACAGTACCTTTTTGAGTGTGGTTTCATTATCCAATGGAAAGTACCGATTTCTCTGTGGTTTGCAGGGTAAAAATGAACAGACATGAAGTCATGTCTTAGGAACAGTGCAGTGTGATACGTACTTGTATTCTTTCAGTCCAACAGTCCTGAGAGTTAGTGTGAGTGTATTTCTCTGTGTGTGGTCGGATCTGTTGTGTCTGCATTTTTTCTTTTTTGCCCATGTGCAAAATCATAAGTATGCGTGTCTGTCTCTGTAATACTCACCCGTGCGTGAAAGAACATGTGCATTTGTGTCCCCATTACTCAAATATGCACTGGCTGACTACTACGCTGAAGCTTTTCCAGGAAACTGCTACCTGCCTTTCCAGAAGTCAAATTCTTTCCTCTCCCTGTTGATGGTTGTTCATCCCAGAGCATCTCAATCATGGCTCTGGCACTCATCTCACTTGACTAGACTGGGACAGATGTAGGAATTTGACTCCAGGACGTTAGGATTCCTCAACTGCGATGCTGTTTCAACACAAACAAACTACACCTCCAAACTGCATAAAGTCAAACATGAGTACGAATTTAGCTTAACTTTGATTTGAAGCATCCTGGACTTTAATAAACATATATCTCTACATTGGAGTGAGGCCACAGTCTAGGCTTCACTTCCTCCATAAGCCAGATTAAAGGGACAGATCACCCCAAAATCAAAAATGGATATTTTTCCTTATCTGTAATGCTGTTTATCCATCTAGATTGTTTTGGTGTGAGTTGCGGAGTTTTGTAGATACAGTTTGCAGAGATGTCTGCCTTCTCTCAAATATAATGGAGCTAGATGGTACTTGACTTGTGGTTCTAAAAAATACGTCTAAAAATCAGTGTCTCTTTCCAGAAATCATGACCTAGTTTTGTGGTTACTCAAGATAATCCACAGACCTTGTCAGCAGTTTCTTGTAGGAACTATTTTCTTTCTACTGAACTACACTCTGTCAACCATTTTCTTGTTTAATCGGTTAGTAGTGAAAAAAGTGAAAGTAAGAAAGAAAGTAGTGAAAAATACCAAAAATGACTTCCACAAATGTCTTTTGCCCACAACCCAAAGATATTTATTTATTGACTGAGAGGACTAAAGAAACAAGGAAATAATCACATTTGAGAAGCTGAAATCAGAGAATTTGGACTGGTTTTCTTATTTTCTTATATTTGACAACTAAACAATTAATTGACTTGGCAGCTCTAAATAAGAGGCTTGTGTGCATCACAGCACAGGATGTATACATTAAGGGCATCTTCTTCAGCTGAGCTGCAACAGATGTACACTTACTTCTGCGTGGTGATTTGGTTGGCAGGTGTAATTAGGCAGAAAGAAAAAACACACATGTAACTGCTCACTACAAGGTCAATGGCTTAACCAGGTCATGATTTCTCAAAAGACACATTGCTGTTGAGTTTTTCACATTTATTTTTTGCTGCTTTGAACACCACAAGCTGAGTGTCATCTGATTCAATTATTTTTGAGAGAAGGTCCTTTCCAAAACTCTGCAACTCACACCAAAACAATCTAGATGGGTAAATAGCACTTTGGTAAAAAAGAAAAAAAAAAAAAAGGAAAAATGTGTATTTTTGATTTTGTAGGTGACGTGTGCCTTTGAAAGTGTAACTATATAAATCTCTAATAAGCAAGGCAACTGAGATCACTGATTCCAAATACAGTATCTCACTTACGTTTTGAGATTACCACTTGCTATCACAAGCCATGAGAAGAGACCCCCTCATTTGAAGTCTTTGTGCCCTTTCAGAGGTGAGAGACATAACACTTCATTCATCAAAGATGTAAAAACCTATTTTCTACATATTATCACAGTTTACACTGTGGAGCTAAGCTCACGGCGGGTTCAGAAGTCAGAGACAAAGCAGTGGGGTGATCATACAAGATCCAAGTAATCTGAGATCAACAACCATGAAACCAGGCAGAACTACTCTGCTGCTGCAGTTTAAACTTTTAGGTGATATTCTATACTTAAAGCTAATTTTTAAAGCTAAAAGCTATTATTTTGATTATTACAAAACAGGTCAATAATAAACTATAAGAAACGGATTTAGAAAACTATTAGCAGGAACAAAAGTTCCACTAATATTCTGATTTGCCAATTTACCGCAACTTTGGCGTGTAACCAGCAGCATATTTGTCTTTTCTCACCATTTTCCTCGTTATATTACTGAATCTATTATTTCCCTCTACACATTTATTTCTTGAGACTCCATCTTTTTGGCGGCTTACAATTGTGTCAGAGGTCTTCACAGTCTGGCAAAGAAGCAGGAAGAAAATCAGTTTAAATGTACAAAATGGACTCGAGTTGATGCTAATAAAGACTCAAAACACAACAGGGAGAGCTCTTTGTTGGCAGAAATTAACCCCTAATAAAGCAATTAATCACTTTAGGCAGATTGATCAGAGACCTTGTGTGGGAGGAAGCAATGCAGATAAGCAGGAATTGGTATTAACGACACGCAATCAAACTCACAAGGTTGCTGTAAAAACATAAATGCTCACTTCTCCTTACTAATTTGCCTATTTTCTTATTTTCCCAAACTCTGGAGAAATTGGTCTGGGTAAAACTGCAGTTAAAGAAAGTCATGGCAATAATCATCTGTGTTGCAGGAGGACAGTGATTCAAGGATACTTTAATTCTTCACATCCTTGTTAATGTGGACTCATTTTTACAGCTGTCTCCTGCATATTGTCTCAGAGGAATCTTGAAATGATGGAGTTCCGAGCATGTTTAGTTTATAAATGTAATCTTGAGGAGGGGGACAAGGTATAAAAAAATATTCTTTGACTTAAGTATTCATGTATGGAGTCTATACATTGGTGCATACATGTTTGGAAAATAAACAGCTAGAGCCACAGAAACTCATATATATTGTATATTGGTAGGGCCAGCCATGTTACAGCTCTGTTTGTGTTCGAGATCCTAGTCAAAATTGCCTCTTTTTTTGTTACTATATTTTTTCTCTTGTTGCCATATTGCAATTCTTTCCATGTACTCTGTTTCTTGTTTACCTTGCTGACTTTGAACCAGCAAACCTGGCCCTAAGCATAAACACTTTATTATTAATTGTGCTGCATTATTCATAAAAACAGATATAACATAACACACTTCAAGAAGTCAGAGTGCAGTTAATACACCACACAATTCTGTGTCTAATTATGAATCTTTAACTGGTTCTGCTGTAGAGATGATAGCTCTCATTGACTTCTTGCCATGTACAGCCGCTATGTGTAGAATTTGAAATGTCTGCTTTGCTTTCCAGTGGTCTTGAAGACACCATGGCAGGCAGCAGTTCATGCCAATATTCTTCAGTTATCTCCCATTCACATTAATTTTCTGAATGTTTCACCCGTTGTTTGACTTGGCATATATTTTGCTTGTTTTGCTCTATTTCCTTGGCCGTCGGTGGGTGGCTGAGGCTCTGGAGTTGGAAAGTGATTGCAGGGTTTGCAGTTTCTGGCTTCCCCAGTTGCTCCCATTTGTTTGTCCAGTGTGTGTGCGTGCGTGCGTGCGTGCGTGCGTGCGTGCGTGCGTGTGAGAGAGATCACAATCCAATCAGCCATCTATATTCTACATCTACATCAGTTTCACAGTGATAAGTAATGAAGTTCAGCTTTGAAGTATATGAATTGAGATCTAGGTCATTCCTGCCAAAATCCACTCCTTTCACTGAAAAAAGTAAGTTTTTGGCCCCGTTTTGTTTTTTGAAGACATCAAACAGAAAACTACCACTAGTGCAACTAGGTCTTCAACTAAGGATTGTTTTAATAATGTAGATTCAAATGAAGGCAACCCATATTTTTACATTTATAAGTCAGAAATGTGAATATTTTAATTGTTAATATTTAAGAATTCCAAACACACATGGAGTTTGGAAAAAGTGGACACAAAACTTTCTGGGGAGAATACTAATTTAATAATGATGTGAAATTATTCTCCGTTATCAGGTCAGGAAGACAACTGAGTGAGGTCTTCGTCCAGTTACCATCCAGGAAGGAGCTCCCAGAATATTATGAGCTCATCAGAAAACCTGTGGACTTCAAAAAGATCAAGGTATGTTAACTAGGATGACGCAGCAATAAATATGAATGAGACACAAGGTGATGATGATGTTGGTAGACGTGAGCAGACTAAAAAAAACTGCAAGCTGGGGGGTAGCAAAAACTGCTCTGCTGAAGAAATGATAACTTTAGAGCTGTAACAATCAGTAAATTCATTGATTAGTTGATGGTCAGAAAATACTTTGTCTTGGTCAATTAAATTAAGTGTACTACTAGAAACTTCCATATTTTGCTGATTTTGGAGGCCCCTGTGGACAAAAGTGGTCGTGTTTACACTACACAACAAAATATCCTCCTTCAAGGAGAATCGGACTCTGTGGCATGAAGACTTCTTTGTTTGGTACAGATCCCCGCAGAAATCACACCATAATGCTTTTAATTTGTTATTCAATGCAAATGAGAACATTACAAAATTACACAAAAAAATACAAAATTGCAATTTCCTCGATTATTGCTAATCACATCGCAGTTGCAGTATCAGTCAAAATAATCACAGTTGGATATTTCTTCAAAAATCATTCAGGCCTAGAGTAAATCAAGCTGATGATTTTCTGTCAACAGGATCGTGTGAGAAACCATAAATACAGGAGTGTGGGAGACCTGGAGAAGGACGTGATGCTGCTTTGTCACAACGCCCAGACCTTCAACCTCGAGGGATCCCAGGTCAGAAAAAACCCCATGTGGAACCGAAGTTTCTCTTAATTAAATTTCTTTGTGTGCAGTGGAGAGCCAGAAGTCTGCAGGTTTTCACTCTCAAGTACTAACACCACAAATGTTTGCTGAAGCTGTTCTATGAAGTGACTTCTCTGAAGTTCCATGCTCCATTGTTCATGGTTTGACACCATAGTTGTATTGTAATTAACTAAATAGTGAATGAAAAGATGGCCCCCATTCAGTCCAAAGAGAGTTCCCTGCCTGGCACATAAACCAAAAAAGTTTTCTACCCTCCGGGGTTACTCCTTGGACATGCGGCCCACTGAATATGTGCAGTGGTGTTTCCCCTCTTGCCCTCACCTGCAAGTTCCTGCTTGAACCACAGTCTTTACATTGTGATGACATCGAAGATTTTTACATCACTTTTCTCAGCCCCAGGAAAGTTTTACAAATATTAAAACTCCATAATAAAAAGGGCTGAATGGTGATTTTTTTTGCAGTTTTATGTGTCCTGTCAACAGTTTTACATAAGTATTTTTTATAATGGTGGCTCATTGGGAAAATGCATTTTATGCCTAAGGGGAATTTTTCACCGCAATATTTCAAGTGGCCATGACAAAAAATTACCTGCAAATCTGAGCAGCAATGCCCTATCTAGGTATATATATATATATATTACATCTATGTTTGACACCCATATACCATTCTGTTCCTTTGTTCGGACAGCCATTAGTTCCATTAGTGTATGAACATTTGTGTGAATCAGTTGAACGTTAGTGTCGAGTGTACAGTGCTTTGAGTGGTCAGAGGACCAGTCAGAGAGAAGTGCGATATAAATTCAGCCCATTTACAATTTGCAGCCCATTTGGTATTTTCTGGGGATTTTGGGAGGGTGGGGGGTGTATTTTTGGCTTTGTCCTAAAAGGTTACCAAAGGTGTCAGTCTACAGTACATTATACCAACCGAAAGAGATAGAAGCCAAAAAAATGTTCTCTGGAGAGAGCACTTTCTCCATTGCTTTTAAAGGAAATAAGTCCATAATTCTTTGCTATGGTGTTAATTACTACTTCCTGTAGTCAAAGAGTAATCAATTAATTAACTGCCACATACTTCATTTGTAGCCCCCTAGCTGCCAGTTTTACTTGTTTCCTGTTTCTATCTGCATTAATGCTTAATCTCTCCTCATATTATCTCTGCTCACATCCACCTTTTGTCCAGTAGGCTCATCTCTCGTCCTCCTTCCCAGTAATACATGTCATTCATGCCGTTTGAGGACCTGTTTATACTGTCCAGTCTTATTCTTTTCCTTCCTCCACAGATATACGAGGACTCCATTGTTCTTCAGTCTGTGTTTAAGAGTGCCAGGCAGAAGATTGCCAAGGATGAAGAAAGTGAAGATGACAGCGATGAGGATGATGAGGATGAGGATGAATCAGAGACCGAGGGTAAGAGACACAGTGTCTGAGACATGCATACAAATACACACCCACACACTTGTGTCATCTCATTTCACTTCTACATCATAAAGCCAGTCAAGCTGCTGTGGTTTGAGATTCACTTTGCTGCCATCCCGCTGGGTGCAGTGTGGACTATTTTTTCCTTCAAACTGTTAGCAGGGTATTTTAATTGGGAATAAAAGTTCATTTTTGACCTTGTTAACGGGTCAAGAATGAATTTAACTCTTAACAAAAGTCCACTTTTGGTCTGGTCCTTCCACAGAAGAGGAAAATGAATTAATTAATGAAATGACTCACATGCATAATGTTGAAAGTATAAAATAAACATAGACATGGGGAAGCTCTGCAGGAGTGCGAGACGCACGCAACATTGTAAACTGACAAGCGACGTTGAGTCCTACACTCTGAGTTGATCAGTTGTTCATAACTGTCAATTGTTTGTCTATGTAAAGCTAAGCCAGTTATCCTGAAAAAAACAAAAGCTCACTGCTCTGAAAATAAACACTCTGGAGTTGAAGTTAAGTGACAGCCAGCCTTCTGCCTGCCAGACCCTATTTTAACATATTGCTCTTTAACCGTTATAAACATCTACACCCTCTACAAGATTATTAATGATTACGACTCATAAACAGACACTAACTCATAGGGCATGATTTTGAACTCTTAACATGAATCGTGAAACAAAAAGTGTTATTTCGGCCCAGAATAGCAAAGGAGGGCACCGCAGTTGTAGGGTTGTTGTAAGAGAAGCAAGTATTTCAGCATGATATGTTGTCTCTGATGTAAATATTTAATTAAATTAATATTAATAGTAATTAATATTTAATAAATACAGATTTCTCCTATACCCTGGTGTCAGTTTTGTTTGCTTCAACACATCCCATTTTTAACAACTGATAATAGGGCTGCAAGTAAGTATTTTCATTGTCTTTTTATCTTCTGGTTATTTTCACAATTACTTTGTTCAACAAACTAATGAAAAATCACCCTTTCCTCCATCTCAAGGTCAAGTTATTAACTATTTTTCCCCCACCAACAGGCCAAAGCTCAAACATTTAAATTATAATGATATTAAACCGAAAACACAGCAACTAATCTAATTTGAGAAACTGACTTGTTTGCCTGAAAAATGATTTTAAACAATTTATTGGTTATCAAAATTGATTCATTTTCCTGTTAGGGGATTTTTGTCAGTTCTCATTGACATAAGTTAAAGATAAACATATGATTCCAGATATATAATATAATCAGCTTGTCCACTGAGCCTAAATGTAGGTAGAAACTTAAATGAGCATAAGTTGTTTTCTGCCTAAGAAACCAATAATAAAACCAGTTATGTAAGACTTGTCTCCTATTTTCCCTTGTGCTTCATTTAGCCAAGTCGGTGCGGGTTAAAATCAAGCTGAGTAAGGAGGCGCGCAGCCATGACAAAGGCAAAAAGAGGCAAAGCCGAGGGAAGGCCAAGCCAGTGGTCAGCGACGACGACAGCGACGACGACCAGGATGACAATGTAGGTTGTTTTATTTGGCTGTATTATACTGTATCATCATTTACACATCTTTGAACAAAAGTAACTCACAGTTTACTCAGAAACGCCAATTCTTCTTATAGTTCTGAATGGGCAAATGAATGAATATTAATATATTTATAGCCCATGAAAAAGGCATTTACATAAGTAACTAAAAACTATCAAATAATATTGGCTACCACATAACAGAAAAGCTCTCAATGTCATCAAACATGAGATATAACTTGTTTAGGTGTTTGACAATATTTGTCCTACATGATAGATCTCAGTTCTGGTCTTTCTTTTTTTCCCTCATTTTAATTTTAAGCTGAACTTGTTCACAAAATGCCTCCGTGAGATGAGGCACGATTACTGCCACTTCTAGACTAGTGATTAATTATTGATAAAAAATTTTAATCACTTAAATTCTTAACAACCATTAATTGATTAATGATTCATCATCAACATCCAGCAACATGAAACAGGTCTATAATTAGTAACCAAGCGATATTATTCTTCAGTTATATTCCCCACAGCAACATGTTCTTTTATTAACCTGGTGATTCAAGTGGTGGGGGGAAGGTCTGCCTTAATTTATCAGCTATAGCGCATCATGGAATTTACCTTAAACTCTCAAAATAAAAGCGACCTTAACAGACTACTCACAGTTCTCCACTTGGCATCTCTGCAGCTGCCATATACTTCACATTTTTGAGGAGGTGTTGTCACGTACAGAGTAGTCTTTGGAGCTTTAACACATAGCCACTGTACATTCAGTGTAACCACCACTGGCAGTGTCCAGATTTAACTGACCCCTCCGTGAGATCCGTCAATACAGCAGGGGTGCCAATGCTCCAGCAAAACAGGCCTAAGCAACAGCAACAATGACTGAGGATGTCAGGATCTATTTTTTACTTTATTTGGCAGCAACACACAACTAAAGATAAAACAGTTGCTGCTGTGATTAGTTTCCAGAGTTGTAAAATCCTGTCTCTGGGTATTTAAAAACTCTTATGGGGTGTTTTGGCATCTGATAAGTTTTTAAACAACTAATCTGTTACTCCACCTGGACTTCCTGAATCATACTTCATTGTCACCAAGGTGCCATCACAACACACTCCCACCAATTCAGGGCCATGCTGGGGTTTTTTTGTTTTTTGTTTTTTAAATCAGGGCTGTTTTCAGTCCAAGTCCCCATGAGCACAGAAATATGAATCCAGCTTTAGAGGATGAAAAATACGTTTTAATTTTATTAAAACAGCAGCATACACTATTAAATCTGTGGGTATCAGATATTGTTTCCTTTCCATTAGATTTTGGTCAATAGTCAGAGAAAGTAGGCAGCTTGAGGCAGGTTTTTATTCATGCCATCAGTCATACTGAACTGCAGGATGTCTGAGGTTAATGTAAACAGCTCAGCCAAAATAAGACCCTCCCCAGGGCAAGGCCAAAAGCCACGATACCCTGCGAATACAAATGTAGTGAGTGATTTCCCCCGCTGTCAGTCATGGTGGTAACATACTCTCGATCTCTTTGTGCAGCATGTTCAAAGCAAAGTCTTTGTCTCTCTTCATCTCTCACCCCACACACTACGGATTAAAAACTGAACTTTCCTCCTGAATTTCCAAAGGGGCCTTTAAAAGTCTTCGTCCTCCCTCACAGCTCTTCTTCATCATCTTCTACACAGAAATTGAATCTAGACAGAAGGAGAGGATGCAAGAAAAGGGCTCTGCTTCACCTTCAGACCTCCTTTCCTCTGGAGATCTTTATTTCTTACTTCAGCATGTTGATGTATTCAGCTTGTGATGACCTCCACCAGCTTTTGTTGATGTTCTCCACAGACAATAAATCTTTGTCACACAGCATTCTCCCTCTCTCCTCTGCCTCTTTGCCTTTAAATCTTCCTCGCCCTTAATGCTCTTTACCGCTCTCCCTCTTTCTGCAGGATCAGTCAGACAAGAGCGACGATGACTGAGGACGTGAGGATGTGGTTTATAGCACTTATAAAGAAAAGGACAATATCTTCCATCACTGTTGTTCAGGTTCATATTCTGTATTTTTTTTAATTTGAATTTTACTTCATTGTCTGTCTGAAGTGTGTATTGTCGCCCCTTCTCCCACCAGCTTGGAAATGTATTACTAATAATCAATAAGCTACAGCAATACCAATCTGCTTATATTCCTGTTTTTAAGACAATTTTGTAGTATATTTTTTAACTCTGTGCTTTAAAGATCTAAATTATGTATGGAAAAAAAGAAGAAAAAAAAATAGGTCATGCTTATCGCGCTTTTGCTTCATTTGTACTTGCTTGCTTGCACTTTTAGAAAATGAGATTAATATCCATATTTTTAAAAACAAAAAATATATATATGTAGCCAAGGATTTGTTAGTTGATTTGGAAAGCCAGTGGTGATTAAAAAAAGGCAATCAATCTAGTTTTAATTAATTGTTTCACCTCGTGCAGTGCCAAATGTTGGAATGTAGAAAAATTGATTGTTTGCTAAACCCCCGTGTGATTCAGGCTGTAGTCAGAGATACCCTGCAGTTTATGCGTTCAGAGGGTGGTGCCTTTTTTTTAAGTATGGATTAAACAGCGTGTTTATCTGCTCTAATATAAGCTATACATGTTTGTCCGGCTTAAAAGTCCCATGCAAGTAAGATATTATTATCATCAAAGTAATGGAGTGTTACTCCCTTGGCCAAGGAGCTCATCACCATCCTCAGTGTGTTATCTACTCAAATAAGAAATACAGTTATTAGCATGTCCGACTGATTTTACAGAAGTAATATACAAGGCTAAAAAACCCAAGTGACTTTATTTTGTGGGTTTATTGGATATATTAATAAAACTTGGTTCAGGACTGGAATCTCAACTGTACAGACTAATATTTTCCCCTCAGAGCAGAAGCTGGTCCTAGATGCTATCAGAGTTAAGGCTAACGTCAGCAGATCTGTCCTCCTCTCATATTGGCTTTGGGGAAGTTTACACCCTCAGCCAAACTCATGAGCTGAGATAGTGCCAGATTTATTGGTTAGTCCTCATTCTCAACACCTTGTCTCTTGTAACAACATACTGTTACAAAATTAAAAAATATGTAGCTTAAAAACAGTCTCAATCCTGCAGTTTTCGTTAGTGTATTAATAGGACTAACAGCTGTACTCTGCAATACAAAAATAATGCCACTTTTGTTTCCATTTCTTCTACATGGATCATCACTGGTGAGGATGTTAATCTTTTGCCTTAGACATGTAGCTTTAGCTTGATATCACATCTTGATATCTAAACAAATGTCAAATGCACATTTAAAACTCCTTTTACGAGTCAGCTTTAAACAGATTTTATAACCAAGTCATGAAGCTAGCGTTAGCTTAATTAGCTAGTTTGCTACATCAGATAAAATCTTCCAGTGACACTCAAAATTTAAGCAAAAGTGACAGTCAGCGGCTAGAAATAAGAAACCTTTTTTTCTACTTTTCTATTTTGTCTGAAATAACAAACCCAAAATACCTGACGTAGCAACAGTAAATGTTCGGGATGGGGCTTAGCAAACAATCACAACACGATTTTGAGCGTAAAGGATTTCTAAAGTCTGTGTATCAACCAGCACAACAAAATGTCAGTTGTTGCTCAAGCACTTAACAATTAATTTGAGGTGGCCATAAATGCTGAATGCTTTTTAATTGCTGTTTTTAAGAAAAATGTAACCTTACTTTGTGTAGGCAGCACATCATTTAGGCAAGTCCATGTGTTTCATGTATCCTTTCCTCTAATGCTTTCAAGTTGTTGTGTATCAAAACAGAAGCTTTGAGCTTTGGTGTAATCACTTTCTCTCACTCAGACAGGAGTGCTTAGGTTACTTTGAGAAACTGGCCTTGAGAGCAGTATTTGATTTTAAGCAGCAGGTTAATGGGGAAACACCTTGTCTTGTTGAATAAAACCAGCATCTATCGTAGCAGTAAATGTAGCTTTTAAAGCGTCTGAAAGCATGTTGCACCATGTGGTCCTAAACAGATCGTTAAGACTTAAGAAGTCTTGGCTGGACTTTTGCAGACAGTAGTACAGTAGAAAACAACAAATATTACAAAAAAAAAAACAAAAAACAGTGTTATGGGATTAAAAATCTGATTTGAATGACATTGAATATAACTATTTTAAACAATGTATTGATTTCTACATTTGGATTGAGGTGTTTGTGTTCCTCTTATTTTTGAGCCTTCATTTTATTGGTTTATATGTTCTTTGTAGCATGAACTCTTGACAGTATACTGTGTACATGCAGATATCATTTTTGTTGTTTGTAATATGTGCTTGCCGACTCTCCATAAGTGTGACTTAATCTTTGCTTTCTTTGCACAGTGTCTTTGTGGTTGTATCTCATAGCCCAGGGCAAATAAAATCTCACCGATTTCAGCACAAAAAATGTCTTCTTGTTTATTTATTTATTATGCTGGGAACGATTTCTACTATTTGTTAGTGTAAATGGTTTTGCAATGCATACTGCTTATAAAATTCATTGCACATACTGAACTGTAAAGCCCTCACTGAATTTGATTTAATTTTTTGTTACAAATCTAGCTTTTGGTTACAAGTCTGCAACTGCTGCTGCCTTTTAGTATTGTTTCAAAACAGGATGTCTCAAGTACAGAAAAAGTATGTCATGACAGATTATATTAATTAAATGCAGGAAAAAGTATGTCATGACAGATTATATTAATTAAATTCAGTGATGGACTTAAATACATTTAAATATAACCAGCTACATTTCAGTGTGCTGCTCTTTTGTTGAAAGAATGAGCAATCTGATTTCTGTTAGATAAATAATTGTTCTTATTTTCTGTGACTGTTTTCTAGCGACACTGTTTGTGTTATTCCCTGTTCCTGCTAACTGCTGGAAATGTCTGAAAGTTTTACCTATACTGTAAGTTGATCAAACTTGCAGGCTTCCTGTTTCAGGTCCATCTACTTCAATCATACATGTACCATGTCTGGCAACAACTGTCTGGCGCTTGGACACTATTCAGAAGACTTTTTGAGCTGTGAGCCTGTTTACACACATTTCTTTACTGCCTTAATGGGGGTAGCCTTGATCATTTTAGCCTCGCAAGCAGTGTGGCTCTAAAGATGTCAGTCGGTCCAACAGTTTGGTTTCACACAGATTAACACTGAATTTGGTATAAAGATTCAGTGCCAGATGATGACAAAAACTCTGGTGGTCCCCTGACTTTTCATCTATCCCCACCAAAGACCAAAACCAACAATGTGCCTCTCAATACTTAATAACCTCTGTAACCTGTCTGTCTGTAACTCCGTCCATTAGTCTATACGAAAACCTTTACAAACAGATTCTAAATATATACGTTTTATTTTTAAAAGGCTAAATAGTTTTCTAAAACAGCTGGGCACTGAGGTCTGCAGCAAATATTGCTGTTCTCAAATTGTTCTCAAACAAACGTAGGAGACTATTTTCAACTGGGACTACAACTATGATTATTATTAATCTGTCAATTTTTTTCTCAATTAACCTATTAGTTGTTTGGTCTATAAAATGTCAGAAAATGTCAATCATTGTTTCCAAAAGCCCAAGATGACGTCCTCAAATGTCTTGATGTATCCACATCCCAAAGATATTCACTTTATTGTCACAGAGGAGTAAAGCAGCGAGAAAATATTTACATTTGAGGAGCTGAAATCAGGAAATTTACCAATTTTTAGTTTAAAAAAATTACTTGAGTGGATTAATCAATCATCAAAATAGTTGGTGATAAAACTTAATAATTGTTGCAGCTCTATTTTCAACTGTGGATTTTTAAAAATCATTATACTATATTTTATATCTGGGGCTCTAATGAATATTTGGGGCAGCAGGACAGTTAATGTGGGACTCGGTAAAAAGAATCTTCTGTGTCTGTTCATGGTGATGAAGGAAGATAACCCAGAGCAACAATATGGCTCACTGATGTATTTTTAATACATAATAATAATTTTAAACAACAGAGCTCTGCGGCACAGAGGATATATAAGATACATCAGGCTTTGCTTTGTTAGTAGAATCAATTCATTGTTGGTTTTAGTCTTTTGAAAGGATTTGATGATAAGAAAAACTGTGCAGAATATCACTTCTTATCCTTTGGACCACATCTAACAAAAGTCTGGGATGTGTCATCAGAGGCGACAGTGTAATGGATCATTAATGGCAGAGTGAGGGTCATTTTCATATTGACTGAAATATGACAAGATGAAATTACTGTACATTTAGAGGGTTTTCAAATTATTGATTGTATATTGTACAGCCTCAAAATTCACATCTTGGGGCTGTAAGAATCTAAGAAACTTAATGATCTAAAAAAAA
>JAJHUR010136427.1:59480-74229 GCA_027495735.1 Lutjanus campechanus
TAAGTGTGACTTAATCTTTGCTTTCTTTGCACAGTGTCTTTGTGGTTGTATCTCATAGCCCAGGGCAAATAAAATCTCACCGATTTCAGCACAAAAAATGTCTTCTTGTTTATTTATTTATTATGCTGGGAATGATTTCTACTATTTGTTACTGTAAATGGTTTTGCAATGCATACTGCTTATAAAATTCATTGCACACACTGAACTGTAAAGCCCTCACTGAATTTGATTTAATTTTTTGTTACAAATCTAGCTTTTGGTTACAAGTCTGCAACTGCTGCTGCCTTTTAGTATTGTTTAAAAACAGGATGTCTCAAGTACGGAAAAAGTATGTCATGACAGATTATATTAATTAAATTCAGTGATGGACTTAAATACATTTAAATATAACCAGCTACATTTCAGTGTGCTGCTCTTTTGTTGAAAGAATGAGCAATCTGACTTCTGTTAGATAAATAATTGTTCTTATTTTCTGTGACTGTTTTCTAGCGACACTGTTTGTGTTATTCCCTGTTCCTGCTAACTGCTGGAAATGTCTTTGAAAGTTTTACCTATACTGTAAGTTGATCAAACTTGCAGGCTTCCTGTTTCAGGTCCATCTACCTCAATCATACATGTACCATGTCCATGTCTGGCAACACAACTGTCTGGAGCTTGGACACTATTCAGAAGACTTTTTGAGCTGTGAGCCTTAAATGAATTAAATGTGCTGTAGGCAAACCTCAATCACAGAACAATTCAGTTGCAAACTGCAAAAAAAAATTTAAACAAATGTTTACACACATTTCTTTATTGCCTTAATGGGGGTAGCCTTGATCATTTTAGCCTCGCAAGCAGTGTGGCTCTAAGGATGTCAGTCGGTCCAACAGTTTGGTTTAACACAGATTAACACTGAATTTGGTATAAACATTCAGTGCCAGATGATGACACCTAAAACTCTGGTGGTCCCCTGACTTTTCATCTATCCCCACCAAAGACCAAAACCAATAATGTGCCTCTCAATACTTAATAACCTCTATAACCTGTCTGTCTGCAACTCCGTCCATTAGTCTATACGAAAACCTTTACAAACAGATTCTAAATATATACGTTTTATTTTTAAAAGGCTAAATAGTTTTCTAAAACAGCTGGGCACTGAGGTCTGCAGCAAATATTGCTGTTCTCAAATTGTTCTCAAACAAACGTAGGAGACTATTTTCAACTGGGACTACAACTATGATTATTATTAATCTGTCAATTATTTTCTCAATTAACCTATTAGTTGTTTGGTCTATAAAATGTCAGAAAATGTCAATCATTGTTTCCAAAAGCCCAAGATGACGTCCTCAAATGTCTTGATGTATCCCATCATCCCAAAGATATTCAGTTTCTTGTCACAGAGGAGTAAAGCAGCGAGAAAATATTTACATTTGAGGAGCTGAAATCAGGAAATTTACCAATTTTTAGTTTTAAAAAATTACTTGAGCGGATTAATCAATCATCAAAATGGTTGGTGATAAAACTTAATAATTGTTGCAGCTCTATTTTCAACTGTGGATTTTAAAAATCATTATACTATATTTTATATCTGGTGCTCTAATGAATATTTGGGGCAGCAGGACAGTTAATGTGGGACTCGGTAAAAAGAATCTTCTGTGTCTGTTCATGGTGATGAAGGAAGATAACCCAGAGCAACAATATGGCTCACTGATGTATTTTTAATACATAATAATAATTTTAAACAACAGAGCTCTGCGGCACAGAGGATATATAAGATACATCAGGCTTTGCTTTGTTAGTAGAATCAATTCATTGTTGGTTTTAGTCTTTTGAAAGGATTTGATGATAAGAAAAACTGTGCAGAATATCACCTCTTATCCTTTGGACCACATCTAACAAAAGTCTGGGATGTGTCATCAGAGGCGACAGTGTAATGGATCATTAATGGCAGAGTGAGGGTCATTTTCATGGATCATTAATGGCAGAGTGAGGGTCATTTTCATATTGACTGAAATATGACAAGATGAAATTACTGTACATTTAGAGGGTTTTCAAATTATTGATTGTATATTGTACAGCCTCAAAATTCACATCTTGGGGCTGTAAGAATCTAAGAAACTTAATGATCTAAAAAAAATAAGAGTAAATATCTCTCCATTATTCATCTGTCCAATGTTTTTCTCTGGTGTGTAGTGATCATTACAGAGCTGTGGCGCAGCTACAGAAGATGTGTTTGGACTTCTTTCTCTTGACCTGAGGCTATCCACTGTGTATTCCCTGCAGTACGTTTGTTTACTGTACTTCAGACTGTATACTCTGCCATTCCTGAGAGAAGAGTGTGGTAAACAAAATCTGATGGAGAGAATCATGGAAACAGAAAATGATTTCATCTGGGACTCTTGTTTCTCTGCTTGAGGCGAGCGGTCACCCGAGTTGAGTGTGTGTGTGATGTAAACTGTGACCTGAAACTTGTTTTACTTCTTCTTGACCTTAAATATTTTACTACGACTACTGCCTGACCTTATTTTTAATGAGCTGTAGAATCAGATATTTGTGTTACATGAATCGCTCAAGCTGCAATTTTACGCATTTTACCCTAAAAATGTTGGACTGAAATCAAATTTGTGAACAGTTTTATTTCAGCTGTTATCATGCCATGTGCATTAGCTTAGCTACAGTATTGTAGTTGTCTGTTATTCTTCCATATCAAAAAAAAGTTTCAAGTTTCATGTCTGTCAGGATGTTATATTAACAAATGTAAAAGCATAATAAAGCATTTGTTCAACCAAAAAAAAACCTGTTTCTCTTTTCTTTGCTTGAAGGTAACTGATAATAGTAACTGTAATCCTAGAGCCTTAACGATATTATCAGCCTGATATCGGGTTATCACAGAAATATCAGTATCATCATATATGTTGTCCAGTGTGCAACTATAGGAAAAGACATTCTGTTTATTTGATCCCTTTTCTTAATTCAGGTTTAATATATACATTTAATACATACCTATACTATTTGTATTTTTTATTTACAGTTACTCATAATTACTAAAAAATACTAGTTAAAATTAACTGTTTCAGTGCCCTTATATCATTTCAGAATAAACTTCATTGTTAACCTGTAACATATCCTGCCTCCGTTACATATATTTGCCACAAGTGTTAACCACCTTTGAGGGATGATTGCAAAAAATGTGTATGTATATATTTTATATTCTGTATATTATATTCTATATTAAGAACAACAGCCATTATATATCAATATCATCAATTATTACTCCCAAATATCGGTACTGCACCCCCAAATCCAGTTGGGTCTCAACCCAGTTTTGATATAAGTTGGCAAAAACTTTGTTTACATATGCAAAAGAGTTGTTGCAGTCTAATTTATTAAATTTTCCCTGCCCTCCGTGTCCTGATGTAACAGTGTGACTAAGGGAGGTAAGTGTGGAGGCCAACAGTCATCTACAGCGTTGTATCGCAGTGATTTTCCAGACACTCTGCGCTCACTAAGCCACCAGCTGCTGTTTGAACAAAATCCATGAACAATTTGATCGAACTCCACATACTCTGCCAACATATTCACTTAGAAATACAACACATTACAAAAGCAAAAGATGTTCCATCTGCCATTTCACTGCGACTTTAAGGTCAACCTGAAATAAACCATAAGGATATTTTTCAGCTTTTCTCCAGTTTTCCATTTCGAGGGCATGTCCCATAGGCAGAAATATGCATTAATGACTTCTTGCCTTGTAATCAGATTAAATATTACTATTATATAACAGATAAAAGATCAAGTGTGTAAGGTTTACAGGGCAGATTATGGCAGAAACTGAATGTAATATTCATACTGTAAGCATGTTTTAATTGGGGTATAATCGCCTGAAAATAAAAATTGTGTTTTTGTTTCCTTAGAATGGGCCATTTATATTTACAGAGGGCACGAGTCCATGAGGGCCGCCATACTGCACCAATATGTTTCTACAGTAACCCAGAAGGGATGAACCAAACATTTAGACTCTTGACAGGGCCGTTCACATTGCGCATGAATTTCACAGCTACTGTAGGTTCTCCTGCACACTTGGAAATATGATGTTTGCAATCAAGCTCACTGCTACATGCCACTAAATCCTACACACTGGTCCTTCAATAACAATTTTGAAAAAACATGAAATTGTGAAAGTGGAATTTCAGCCAGGAAATATACGCTGCAGAGACAAACAAGCTCGCAAGAAATCTGTGGGCTGACAGCAGAAAATCACAGGCGCTAAATTTCTATTTAAAAGATTTAAAAGAGTTTTCTTTTTAGATTCTAACTTTTTAATGGCATTTCAATGACTAGGCAGGTCAGGACAGGTTTCTTTTCCCATATTTCTTGGCCATATTATTTAGAATATTTTTTTACATGTTGTGTATACACCCATCTTTTTTTTAAACTTCTTTTTTTCTATTTTTACTTTTGTCTAATATGTGTCAACGCACTGACAGGATTGTTACTTACACAGACTAGTCTATAGGAGGCATTATTATTGTAGAAAAATATAAACAAAATTGATTTATTTCCTTTTTTGTAACAACAATTTTTGCCAAATAAGTGAAAACATCAAAAACACTGATATAAGAGATATAAACCGATTCAAATTTAATTTCAACTCTTAAATCATCCAAATTCACTTTATTTTATTCTTATTTACTTTTCAGGAGTTTTATTCTGTACGATGTTTACACAACGATCAGGCCACCGTCAGGCTCATACTGTATTTCATGGCTGTATTGTGCAGCTCAGACACTGGAGGGCAGACGGAGGGCCGTCGTACTGTACAGCTGGCCTGACCCTCACACTCCGCAGCACATCAAAACAGCTTTCCTTTTTGTAGTCCTGCCATTTTAAACAGAGCCTCACTAAGCCAATTCCCCCCGAAGAATGACCATCCATAGCCCCCTTTTTATCTCCCTCTTTGAAGTACCGAGCTGTTGGGATAGACTTGAGCCCAGGAAGAGAGGGGCAAATTGGATGTTAATCCTTGCCTGAGTGCCAGAGATGTCAGCTGGAAAAAGTCAGGTGCCCGTGCGATTTCTGCTATTCCTCTGTAGCTTTTGTTCACAATCATCACATTCTCCAAGCAGCAGATGCAGGTTCTTCCAATCGCAAACTGATTCAGGGAATTTTCCTTCCTAATGACTCATGAATGGTGATCTGAAAGGACCAGGTGCTCTCTATTATTGGAGAGTCCAGTATTATCTGGTGTTGTAACCCGTCCACATTCAAGGCGGGAAACGGGCGCTATCAATGCTAACTCTTGCACAACTTAAAAGGAAGAGCGGGAAAAGGCTTTGTCTCCCTTTGGATTCCGGGGTTCACTATCAGTTTAACGCATGATCGAGGAAAAGGCTCATTTTTCTTTGCGGCTCGGGGTCCTGGTAAGTTGAAAGGCCGATTCGCAGACACGAGAACAATGTGGATTTCATGTACAAACAGGATACAAAAGCATATGTACCTGATTACTGCAACAAACAATTCTTCTTTCATTGATCGATTATTTTTTAAATCAACGATCAATTTCTTAGTCCATAAAATGTCCTTAAAAATGTCCATAAAAAATCCTTCCATCACAAGCTCCTAAAGCCTTCAGATTGCTTACTCTCCCAACAAACAATCCAAACACCAAAGATTCTCCAATTACAAACTATATAAAACAGAAAAAAGCAGCAAATTCTAACACTTGACAAGCTGGAAACAGCAAATTTTTACCATTTTTCTTTTATAAATAACTTCAATTGTCAAACTGGCAAATCGTTTTCTTAATTTTTTCAGCATCTGTTTATAAATAAAGCAAATACAGGTGTCTCTATTCTTCACTTCCACAATTTGATTTGACTTTTGTATTTAAGGTAACTATTTGATTTTTCTATTTGAATATGTATAGATTTTTTGCACCGGCAGCTTTGCCATTGTTGGACTTTTGAGTCTTGATTTGTAAAGATCAACAGATCACTAGTTTTAAGCTCTGAAAACTTTCTTCTTTTTAAAAAAAAAGAAAAGAAAAAAAAATCTATATGGTATCAAGTGTGACATAATGGCCAGTGAGCTACGCTTTATCATCTTTGTAGTGTTGCGTTTTTGCTTTGGATGCACTCCAGACACTGCAAGAGCTCAAAACTACAGCTTGTGAATAGTCCCTCTCTGACGGGGTTGTAATCATACGGTCAGACCAAGATTTAACATGATACAGGGTTCAACATGGTTCCACTAATAATTTTTTAAATAGCATTAGGGACCCAACAAATTATTTTCATTATTGGCTGAATAATAAAAACTTCCTAGAGCCCGAGATGATGTTTCAATTAGTTTACTTTGTCTAACCAACAGTCCAAAAGATATCAGGTTTACAATGAACAAAGAAAAGCAGCGAATACTCACATTTGAGAAGCTGACAACAGCTAATATTTGGCATTTTTGTTAGATAAATTAGTTAAACAAAACAGTGGTGATAACTTTTGTGTTGCTTGGCTAATCAACTGATTGACTAATTGTTTCAGCTCTGGATATAACATTTGCAAAGACTGTTTTTGCATGTATGTTTTCTGTTCTGTTTTTGTTTGCTGATAATAGAAAACCATCCTTTTTACTATAAAACAATGTAGACCTTACAGATAAAAACATAAATAGGATAGACAATGAACTATATGAACCTGTTTTTAGTAACAAGTAACATATTGTCACTTCTCCTTATTGTAATTTTACTTTGCTTGCTTCCGTCTTCAACAGAGATGGGATCGCTCCCCTGTTGTTCGTCAGAGGACTCCCTTTTTTCTCCTGATTAATGGTCTTTTTTTGTGGAAGTTTTTCCTGACCCAAATCGAGGCTCTAAGGAAAGATGCTGCTCTACACTGTACAGATTGTAAAGCCTTTTGAGGCTTTAGTTTTGGACTATATAAATAAAACAGTCGATTTCTTCTTTACTCAATCTTACACCTTGTCAACATTTACAGACAGCATTTGGGACCTCTGACATCCAGTGAAATTACACACCTAACCCTACTGAATTGTCTTAGTCTTTGTCCTCACCTTCTGCCACAGCTCTGTGCGGTGACTGAAAGCCTGAGATCAGACAACAGGTCGAGACGAGCTTCCTGTGAAGGCTGACTCACTCTGTCATTTGTGTCACTGTCATGAGTTCATGGGTTCAACAGAACTTCAGCGTCTTCTCTACAGTGACAGCAGACAGCTCAGTGGGTCGGCCCTTTACACACATTATATCAATATTTTCAATAGTTATTACACTACAGTATCTGGCGCCATGAACTCATTGTCATCATATTTAATTTACTGATTTTAAACAATGCCCAGCTCCCCAACACCCACATTTTGTGTTTTATTCAATGTTTTATCACTCTTTGAAGTACAAATTATAGCCCCATAATGGCTTATATTGAAGAGGACAATTGGATAATAAAATGTTACAGTATTGATCGCTGAGACTGTAATAATCTTCCTGAAAATAAATGGCACTGAGTGAGGTCACACTTGTAAAACAAGAAAGAGTCACTGTTAGCAGCTCTGAGGGGAGGCACAGCAGTGATTTGACCTCAACCTCTGGGAACCACAAATGTCTGGACAAAATTTAATGCCAATTCTTCCATTAGTTGCTGAGATATTTCAGTCAGGACCAAAGTGATGGATCGATGCACAGATCAATAGTACCTTCCTTTGAACCACACCACGGCAAAAAACTGACCTGTAATTTTATATCTGAAGTTTTTTGTTGGATGTTTTGGTTCCCGCACCTCATGTCCACAAGTGTGTTAAATTATAGATATAATTATAAGATATTAAAAAGTGGTTGGATTTCATAAATAAAAAAACGACAGTAGTAAAAAATAAAATATATAATATGATGTAATATAATTTAATTATATCATTTTGCATCATTTTTGTGCGTTAAACCTATCTGGTCACATAAAATGTGTGTTATAATTTTCAGTGCAAATAACAGACATGTTTTGGTTAAAAATGAGACAGAAATAAATTAGAAATGTATCCTCATCTCTGATAACATGAATCTTGGGTGCACAGTTGAGGAAAATCACTATTGAGATAAAAACAGAAACTTACCCATGACTTTAAAATTATTTACATCATCTGTCTGTCACAGGTGAAATCTTCATCCTGCGGGATGAGCAGCAGCAGCAGCAGACTGATGATGTCTGGTCAGGATTTGCAGGCGATGGTACAGGATTCATGTTCCTCTGAACTGGAAACATCAACATTCCTGAAATGAGGAGCAAACGTTTAAATGACAGAAACAAAAAGAGCTTAAAAAGTGTGGCCAAATAAAACATCAACAGATTAATGTAAGGTCTGTAAAGCCACTCTGCAGCAAAATGGTGACATATATAAATCCTAAATGAACCCTGAACTAAAAATGATCCATGATGTGATTTTCACCTCGAGAGGAAAAGATACACTTTGTTGTTTCACATTAGCTGAATCTTCTAAACTTAATAAGACACTTTGTCTTCGATAATGACTCTAGCAGTAGTTAGTGTGAATGCATTTGTTGTTAGAAAACACTGAACATTAAAGCAACTCTGCAACATTAGAGAGGAAGCTGCAAGACCATGCTCTGAATGTTATCGACTGTGCTGCTTTGATGATTTCAGTCTCATTAACAAAAGTACTGTGGACTATGTTGTAGTGTCACACACTTTTTTTTTTACTCTAAAGTTGTATTTTAGACCTAATCTGTCTCTCAAAATGATTTCTTACGGCACACATTCACCATGGCGTGATTCGATGAGCTTATGCAATGTCACAACATTTATTTCCGTCCAAAGTTTCTGTCCTGCGTAAAGTCTTCTCCAGCACAACCCAAAGATTCTCAATGAGGTTAAGGTCTGGACTCTGTGGTGACCAAGTCCATGTGTGAAAATGATGTCTCATGCTCCCTGAACCACTCTTTTACAATTTGAGCCCAATGAATCCTGGCATTGTCATCTTGGAATATGCCCGTGCCATCAAGGAAGAAAAAAAAAAACATTGATGGAAAAACCTGCTCATTCAGTATATTCAGGTAGAGAGCTGACCTCATTTGGACACATAACACTGCTGAACCTCGATCTGACCAACTGAAGCAACCCCAGATCATAACACTGCCCCCACAGGCTTGTACAGTAGGCACTAGGCATGATGGGTGCATCACTTCATCCACCTATCTTCTTACCCTGATGCCCCCATCACTCTGGAACAGGGTAAATATGGACTCATCAGACCACATGACCTTTTTCCATTGCTTCAGAGGCCATTCCTTATGCTCCCTAGCAAATTGAAGCCTTTTTTTCCAATTAGCCTTACGGATGAGTGGTTTTCTTAATGCTACACAGCTGTTTAGTCCCAATCCCTTGAGTTCTCTTCACATTGTGCGTGTGGAAATGCTCTTACTTTCACTATTAAACATGGCTGTGAGTTCTACTGTTGATTTCTTATGATTTGATTTCATCAAATGTTTAAGTGATCTCTGATTACGGTCATTCAAGATTTTTTTCTGACCACTTTTTTTCCTGGAAGATGATGGTTCATCACTATCCTTCAATATTTTAATAATGCATTGGACAGTTCTTATCCTAATTTTAGTAGTTTCAGCAATCTCCTTTTCTTTGCTTGATGCAGGCCAATAATTTGGCAGTGTATAAATGTATGCACTGTTAGCTGAATTCACACTTGTTCATATGTGATTAAGACTACAAAAATAAATCTTGTTTGCATTTTTTGTAACTTTACAACCTCTTTTTCCCCCATTACGACCTCCACTGCACTGCTAGTAGTCCTGTAACTCATAAATGTCCCACAAAATAGCTTCATATACCTTTTTCATGGCAACCATATTGTCATGAAATACAGTAGTAGAGTGAACACAGGTGTTGTCATTGATACTAATCAAGCTCAGTTCCATTTATTCCATTTATTAATTAGTATGATTGGTAACACCTGTGTTTATCCTGCTATTTCATGTCAAAATGGCTACTGTGATAACGTCTCTAAGATAACTAGTGGCACAGCTACAAGCCACAATACAGTTTACAGCCAACACAGTCATTAAGCCAGTATAGTACTCTTTTCAACATATAGCTTAAAACCGGGTTTAAACGTGTCCAAATGTATTTTAAATATGAGTACTTAACATACCTGTGCAGGATGAATGTTAACTGAGCCCTCTCCTCTCTCCTTCTACGAAGTCTTTATGGGGGATGCTGTTGAATTTGTCACAGATTTCAGTTAAATAACATTTAAAAAAAAAATCACTTTCAAAACGCTTTCAAAGCTCACAGTATGTGTATAAAATCCATGTAAGCTCGCAACGCTGGTGGTAGAGAGCAACTCAGCTTTGATTACGCACGCTTATGGATGAGCACACAGCCTGTCCAATCAGAATTGTTGTTGACATTTGAAGACCCGCCCACTTACCTGCGAACGCATGGGACTCGGCTATTGGATTCAAAAGTTGTCAGTCAAGTGACACTCGCCGTTTGTCCATTCTGACGGTCCACTTTCAGAAACTGATGACCGCTAATGCCTGCTTATCCATATTTAATTGTTATGACAAAGTTATTGTAAGACATTATTGGATGACTCAAGAAAATATTGACATTTAATTGATTCCAAAACCTGCATCCACTGAGAATACATTTCATCTAGGCTGCTTGTAGCTGCTAGTAAGGTGGTGATCATTTTGAGACTTGCTTTATTTTGACTGAGCCACTTTGTTTTGTTGACATTGAGCAGAAACAGAGATACATGGTTCATTCAACCAAGATTGTCAAATGCATTTTAAGTACTGTTGTTAACAGCCATAACTGACTTCAAAGTCGAGCAAGAACATTTACCTTTTTCCTACTTTTCAAACTTATTTAAACAGAACAAAATAGTCCAGTCCTTTCGAGCAAAACACAACCAGAGGGTTCAGCTGAATTTGCATCACATTTCCTTACAAATGCAACTCGGTGTGCTTTCACTGAATAAAAATGGCAGATGTAATAGAATACTCATTTCCCCATAGCTGCACAAAAAGACGCAATGTTTCAACACGGTATAATGAATGCATTCAGAGAAAACAAATCAATAATTTTCCCAGGGTAGAAAATCAATGGTTACAAATGCATTTCATGTCTGATAGATTAGTAGCAGCAAGAACTTATATACATCAGAAATAAGTGCTGCACAAGTCCACCGATGTGGAAGGGGAAGTGATTATGTGAATAAAAATGTATAAAAGTGTTGCCGTTACATCAGGCGCCGGCTGTTTTGCCAGCAGATGAGCCTCTCCTCGGAGCTTGAATCAGTCACACTGGCAGCAGTTGTGCAATTTGAAAGTTAATTTGCAACAACAGACAAACAGATTTCATAACATCTTTAAATCATCTCTTCATGAGAGCCCAGTAATAATTCCTCCACTGAAAAGTGTTACCACAGCCTACACATTTGCCCTGAAATAATGAGTAAGAAAACTATGTTAATTTTAACATAATTTGGGATGAACAGATATGCACAGGTATACATTTGGCTGAAAGTTTCTTAATTTGATCATTTGACCTAAACCAACCAAACACATGAATAAACACTTCGTTTTTAGCATCTCATCACAGGCAGTTGTGCTAATCTTTACCACAGTTCTTACACTGATTTGAATATGAATACAGTATTTGAATGCAAAGATATTGGCAAATCTTACTGTTGCTACATCTCAATTTGCACAGCATTTATATTTGTTTTCTGTTCTTGTATTCAGAGCTCAGTCTAAACCTTTATGTATCCAGGGAATGTTAACTGCAACACTATACATCCACCCCTCACAGCATTACATGCATTCACAGCTGGAGCCTCATACAACAAACCACAGGTTTCTTTGCACGGCCAGATAAACCCAGCAGGGGGCCCTTAGGCACAAATGAGCAATACTCATCTTTGACCTGCTCCTACTTCTCTCCTTGCTTTGTTTATGTACACTGACAGCTTCAAGTAGACATCAAGTACAGTTCACACAGCAGATGACACATGACAGCTTTATTTCACTCCTGTGCTGGAGTGATACTTGGCCCCATGTTTACTGCATGTCCTTTATTCATTCAGTCATTAATACTTTGTCCTTAATTGCTTATTGCTGATGAGGGTTGCAGGGCGGCTGGAACCTATGCCAGCTGCCATTGGTCGAGTTCATTGCATGGCTGACACATAGATACAAACAACCATTCACACTCACATTCACACCTATGGGCAATTAAGAGTCACCAACTAACCTATTAACCTACATGTCTTTGGACGGTGGGATGAAGCCAGAGTCCCTGGAGAGAACCAATGCACAGAGAGGCCCTGCCCCTGCCACAAACTCCCCAGCCCCCCAGCCGGTTAGGCGGTGCAACCTTCTTGCTGTGAGGTGACAGTGCTGACCCCTGCACCACTGTGCCGCTTTTGTTGTGTCATTTAATTTGTGTTAATCTGAGTATACAAATGTATTAGGAGTATGAGTCATGTAAGTACAAAATTGACTGAACTAAGAAAATAATTAAAACAAGCTCTGAGCCCCTCAACAAGACATGGCCTCATAACGTGGTGTTGCCCTTATCATTTAATGTAATATACTGTACCTCTGTATAGTGCATTTATCTCCAGACAAATTCATAGTTGATTGAATTTACTACAACTGACACACATTAAACCTGGGGCTTTTCATCCTCCTGTGTGTGCCTGCTTTGTCTAGTTTGTAATCCAGTCTTATTTCTTTGTAAGCAGAAAAGACATGATGCATTTTGGTTAAAATATACTCAAAGATGCTTCAAACATGGTTGCAGACACATGAGCATTTATAGTTTCAATTTTCTGATTAGTATCACTATGTTGGCCTCAGAGGTCAAATGAGTAATAAACCTTCCTTGACAGTGAACTATCAAATTGTTTTCCTTCTTTTTTATAGTCTATAGTGTAGTAAGATACTGTGAAAAGTATGCTACTTCTCCCAATGACATCTAATAGTCCTTTTGCATATTATTGCACATGTGCTGAATAGTTTCATTTCTTTAGACAAAATGTAATATTAGACCAAAAGACCCCAGGTTTTATGGTGGTGATGAGTGGATTTATTGCATCTCTTTTAAATTTGTAAGCATACATCATTTGAAATTTTTTAACAGTTGTGCCAATATGATATCTGACTTTCAGCACAAAACTGAAACAAATATTATAGCCTTACATTCACGGATATGAACATGTTTTTCTACAATTTCTTTTCTCTTTCATTTAAGAAATGAAGTCAACTGTATCTGCACCAGACATCTAAGAATTCTTCCAAAATAAAATTAGACATTTTGATTTAAAGAGTAATTTAAGACCAAGCTGAGCTAGAATTAATTACCCTGTGGTTGTATGCCTCCACCAGCCAGTAAAGTTGCAGTTTACATCCATGGACATGCATGATTTTAGTGAATAATTTATAGTGAGAAACATGCATCTTCACTTACACATAAAAAGTAATTTTACAGAAGAGTACAGAGGACTGATAGAGAGCTTCATCACATGGGGCAAAATTGCCTGAAATGCAGCAAAACCAGCAAACAGGACGTCCCCTGTCTTGGTTGCCATCCAAGGAGAGGAAGTAAAGAGCATTAATTCATGTAAGTACCTTAGGGTGCAAATCAATAAAAAGAGACTTAGAAGAATAAATAAAAAATGGGACAGAGCGCACTGTTCTGTCTGAGGAGACTCAGATCCTTCAGTGTGTGCAGCTGGCTCCTGCAGGTTTCAGTCTTTCAGCCAGTATTATGATCTTTGTGATGGTGTGTTGGAGTGGCAGCATCAAGGACAGGAGGTCAGCAGTGTCAACAAGCTGTGTAGGAGGGTCAGCTAGGTGATCAGTATGGAGCTGGACCTCGTGGAGGCAGTGACAGAGAGGAGGAAAAACTAAAGTGTGTTTAGCCTGTGGTCAAAACTGTGAAGGAATGGACCAATGAGACTGGAAGCACAGACCTGCTCTAACACACTGATTTGAGGCTGCAGCTACACACCCAGATGAAGTCACTACCACTGTCACATCCTATGTCAGAGAAGATGTGTGTGTTGAGTGAAGTATCTGCATATACACCTTAGACAGGCTTATTCAAGCCAAGGAGGAAGCCTACAGAAGTGGGAACAGAGTCCTGTGCAAATAGACTAGAAACATGCTTACAATGGAGAGCACAGTTTGTTCAGTAGTCTGTGTTCGGGAACATTTCCATCATGGGATCATTGTGTATGAATGGGAGCAGGGATCAATGTTCAGGCAAATCTGTACGGTACTGTAGCTCTCATCATCACACCATCAGGGCTTGCAATGTGAGATCTGTACACTTATGAATAAACACAATACAAATATCTCAATAAATTACGAAGCACATGGCGTGAAATTTAAGTAAACACAAAACAATGCTTAGTGCTGATGTGAAACAAAAGAACATTTTACAAGTTCAATAAATATCTTGTTGGCTGCTTGTCGTGAAAAGAGGTTTAAAGTCCTTGAAAAGTCATTTGAAAGTCCTTCTTGCTTGAGCGTCAGACGTGAACATAACTTGAATGAATGTAAATAGCAGAGCCTCTTGAGACAGCATTCACCTTGCATTGTATACAGTCCGACAATGAACCACACACGAGGAACATTAGTCCTAGACAGGAAATGTACAATATAAACAATGAACTAATGCATATGTGCAACATTTTTTAGTGTTTTTACCTGTTATTCGCCATA
>JAJHUR010136428.1:0-21021 GCA_027495735.1 Lutjanus campechanus
GGTGTCATGCATGACCCAATAGATGCTTGACACTCTTTATACTATGTCACCTGACTTCGACAGCACATCAAAACATTGCGCCTTCACAAATTATGCCAGAGGGATACCTACACTTTCATACTTTGAAGCATAGGAGCGTTGGCCAAGCTGCTGAATTTGATGCGTCAGGAGGGCTGCACGTATAGGATAGCAACGTAATCCAGATGGCTACAGTGTCATCAGGTTGTCTGTAACTTTCATCAACTTCAATTTGTGAAACTTTCACGCCAGCTGCACTAAAACGTCATGCTACTCTGCAACTGAGAAAGACAGAAAATGAAAAAGAAAACAGCTTCTCCTGCCAGAAACCTGCGGCTGCATTACAGAGCCGAGTCCAGCGCGGCGGGGAGGTATCAGAAGGTGAATTTAAAAGAGTCCAGATGATGTTCTTGGCCTTTTAAGACCTTGGGCAACACCGGGTAACATTATCAGAGACATTTAGAGACAAGCGGTGTGCGGGGAGCTGATGCTGGAGGAGGAGGGAGACGAGATCCTGCGCTCCTTTCATGTAGGGCATTGTGAACAAGTTTAGATCCCCCTGTGATGAAAGGCGTTCGCGGCACAGCTGGTGGGGTGACCTTGATATGTGTATGTGTGCTTGTGTGTGTGTGTGTGTGTGTGGATGGAATAGTGTTACATGCTGACATGTGCTTTCTTGTGTGGTCTCCTTGATTAAGAGACTGTCACGGATAATATGAAAAGCTAACCCGGTAGCCAACGGGAGGCTTGAGAAAAGGAAATACATGTGTGCACACACTCTCTCTCACACACACACGGGGGCATAGTAAGCAGCAGGCATATCATCACACTCGCCTCTCGCGGCGTCAGGGACCAGTGTCGGCTAATCCCTCAATCCTGCAGCCTGGTTTTTCTGAAAAACAGTCTCGACAAGAGCTCCCTCTCCCTCTCTTTTCACATCAGCTGTCGCTATGCTGCAGCTAATAGCTAATCAAGCCCGCAGCCCAATTGGCACTATGAGCGCACGTCTGCCAAGGGCCCTGTTGAGTTTGTGCTGTGAAGCACGACAAGCGGGGATGACTGCACTTGGCTCAGAGAGTGCGAGCGTGTGTATCTCTGCGTGTGTGTGTGTGTGTGTGCATATATCAATTTGTGAGTGTGCGACCATGTGTGTGTCGCTGGGTCCATGTGTGTGTCCGGGCTGGCCTCCCCGCTCGCCAGAAGAGGAGCCCCGAGTCCGCCGCTGTTGTCACACTGTCAGTTGCCACAGTCACTCTGCCGCTGCAGTGATCTGAATGGTAAGTAGTCCAGTCGCTCTCCATTCATGAGACGGGCCGCATTCAAATTCACATTCCCTGGAATCCACTGTCAGATCTGTGTTATTCAAGATTAAGGCTCCGGGAGGGCCCGGTCGACTTCAGATCCGTGCCAGAACAGGACACCTGCATATGGGCCCGATGGCGACTGACTGGAGATATTAATTAAGTCGCGCATACGTCGACGTTTCCTTTGATGCATGAAGATGGATCTCAGCATGCAAATCAAGCGCTTAATTGAAACCCAGCTGAAGTCTGGCCAGATGGCATGTTGTTTTGTGCCACCATACCTAATGCCAGTACCTGTCCCTGTCTGCTGCCACGGCCTGTAAGCTCTCATCTCTTCAACAAATACATAAACACGCACTCAGCCACAGTGGGGGAATAGGGGAGTATGAAGAAAGACTGTGTACCCAGGATGTATTTTCACTGCTGCATACAACAGGAGCAAAAACACACCATATACTGTATGATGCAATTTAATACAACAACCCTGTTAAACAAATACTAGTTTAGCTTGTAAGGATTCATTTCCATATGTAGAGACTGGTGATGATTCAACACTATTTTTCCATCCCAAAAAATTTACAAGAAAAAGCTAAAACATTATTGTTATTATTATTATTATCATTATTACTGTACTAAGGCTTGATTCAGTGGTCTCGATTATGTAGAACATAGCAAGTGCTGACATTGTAAACAGGTTAAATTGTCTTAAAGTGTTAAATGTTACCATCTGAGATGTTGAATGGGAGTTGGAGCTTAAAGGTAGAATAAGTAGGTTTAGTTGGTTGCTGTTTTTAGATACATCAGAAAGATATTTTCATTTTAGGTTGGTAAGCACAGCAAAATAATGAGAAAAATAAGCAGGTACAGTCGGAGGAGGGTGTGGCCTCTGGGTGATGACTGATGGGGATTATTTTTGTATGAGTCTTGTTTGTGTGTTGGTTCATGCATAGTCTAAACTGCAGCACTTAAGTAAGTTGAACATTCAGTTAAAAGCTGGAAGCAACTGAAATCAAGTGCATTTGCTGACCAAATTAAATTGGAACCATTTTTAGTTTTTTTTAATAAAATCACAATAAATTTAAACATTGAATTGCAGAACTTGAGAATTGCAATAGTTATGGAAGGGGCACCCAAGTATCATGATAGACAAGTCTGCAGACGAGTCTGCCTGCCCCCTCTGATGATGAAATTTATGTCACAAGGCCCTCGTGGACTCGCCGATGTGGAAAGTATAATATCATTTTAAAGAAATAGAAGCAATTGAAATATTTGTCAAACCGTTAACAATGCAAGTAATAGCAAATTCCAGTTCGAGCTGAAGCACCAGAGGTGTTTGTGTGTGATTGTGAATAGTTGGAGTTGGTTTGTTATCAGTGACAGCGGTTGAAATGTCAGTTGGAGTATTTGAGCTGTCAGTTGAAAGGTAACAATTAGTTGAAATGTCAGTTGATGTGCAGAGGCTGACGGCGGTTGATATGTCAGTTCAAGAGATGAAAGGACTTAATTTATCAGTGTAGTAAAGTGTAGAAAAAGGAAGCTACTGAAATTTCCCTTGAAGTTGAAGCACCAAAGAAGCGTGTGCACTGTGTCAGTAGGCTCAAGAGCTGAAGAGGGAGAGTGCGTGGCATCGCTCTAGGATTTGAACATGCTCTGCGAGAAATACCAATGTAAAAATGTGAAAAGGTCTGAAAACAGCGTGAAACCTGAATTGCGAATACTGAAAAACCGTGGAGAGTATGAAAAAGCTGAATTAAAATGATTGTGCACAAACTTTGGTGACTGGTTTAAAGTTCAAATTAACTTTCCACCTTAAAGTATTTTTAGCCAAAACAACCAATTGCATATTTTTTGTGGCAACAACAGGTGGAACCCTCATGTATTTTGTACCTGTCCCGATGAAGAGCATGTTGTACGCTCGCTGGTCCAGGGCGTTGACCCGATCCACCGCCAGCCTCGTGAAGTTGACACCCTTGGTGAGCAGCAGGGGGCGTGCCAGAGCTTTGTCGTCCATCAGCGGGTGCTTTTTGGCAAAGTTGAGCGTGGCGTCAGGCAGCTGCAGGGAGCTGTTGTAGCCGTTCTCCCTGTCGGAGTTAGTTATACACTGCGCCACAAACAGAGGACGGAGGCAAGTGGATGGGGAAATGGGGGACGGAAAGGAACGGAGGAAAGGATGAAGGGAAGATTGAGAGGGCCAAGAAGGGGGAAGAGAAAGAGAAGGAAATTTTTTAGCTGCAGCTGGCACAGGTTGGCATGGCTAGTTGGCTTTGATATGACTGCCCTCCCTTCCTCCCTCCCTTTCAGTCTTCTTCTCCATCTTTCTTTCACTCTGGCTCTCACCTCCGCCTGCCATCACACCCCTTCCTCTGCTTCCTTTCCTTTCGTCCTGGATCATTACGTTCTTAGCTTTTCGTGTCGTGCCAGCTTTTGCTCTTTTCCACTTCCCTCGCTACAGTACCCCATGCCACCCATTTCCCTCCCTCCCGCTTTCATGCAGCAGTTGACAAAAAACAGGTGCACAAAAGCCTCTGCATTTTCTTGCTTTTCTGAAGTTGTCTGGAAATATTTGCATTTACAAAACATCATATATCATAAGAACTAGACAGCACAGGGTTCCCAGTTTCTTACCGATCCGGGCCGTGGGACAGGGACAGCACCGGTGTAGCGTCCCCACCATTGGGATGCCTCCCTGTACTCTTTGTAGAATCCTTCCTTGAACACCTTCTTCACATCATTGATCTGGTACTGGCAAACTGCTGACACGTCCACGTCACCCCTGAAACATGGTGGCGAGGCAGTGAATTAGCAATGTGTGGTATGGCAGTAAAATCTAAGAGACAAATTGCCTGTCAACCACTTGTGGAATATGTGACTTTTCAGTTGCAAGTAGCTTCTGAATACAGCACAAGTGAAGCCAGACTAACAAGCAAGAATGTGAGATATTCTAAACAGGATTGTATGGAGAAATATAGCAAAATATACATATGCGTTATATCTTAAAAGTATGGAATATTAACTTAAAATGTTTACAATAGGCAAACATTGTGAAAGTGAGCATATGTCTCTTTAAAAAACATTTTCACTCATCACATTGCAGTAAATATTTACAGTAAACTCCATGGTAACCTTCTTGGTGTTCCACAGGGATCAATTCTTGGTCCTTTATCACTTTGTTTATACATGCTACCACTTGGTAAAATTATTGGTGATCATAATACGAATCATCATTTTTATGCCGATGGTAAATGGTAAATGGACTGTATTTATATAGCGCTTTTCTAGTCAGAGACTACTCAAAGCGATGACACTCATTTTTATTTAACTGTAAAGCCAGATGATTCTGATGCGCCTAATCCCATTATTAATTGCTTCTAAAGCGTGGAACAATGGCCGAGCAATCATTTGCTTAAATTACTGTGAATGAAGACAAAAAATAATCTCGTAATCGGTACAAGTGAACAGGGACAAAAGATTTCTTGGCAAACTTGTAAATCTGGCACCACAGAACATGTTGGAAAAAAGCCTGGGTGTTATTCTCGATTCGGAGTGTAACACACAGTGTTACAAAAATTGCATTTTATCATCTATGAAATATTGCTAGACCCTACCTTACACTGGAAGATGCCAAAAAGATAACTCATGCTTTTGTATTTTTTTGCCTGGATTATGGTAACCAAGAACCAAGAACCAGGAAAAGTGATCACATTGCTCCATTTTCAGCATCAACACACAGAAGACTGATTTTAAGATTCTTTTACTTGTTTATAACGCTCTTAATGGTTTCTGATTGCTTGTCTTGAATGAGCTCCAAACCATCCTTTTAGGTCTCATCGTGAAGGCTAGCTAAATGTTCAAAAAATGAACTACAAAAAGAACAGTGAAGCAGCCTTCTGTTTTTGTGCACCAAAGGACCTATTTTTATGATCTTGCTTTTAATTAATTTGGTCTTCTTTAATTTCACTGTTTTTATCTGATGCCTTTTTTATACCCTTGCTGTTATCTAGATATAGTTTTTTTTAAATTATCACTTGCTTTTATTTCTAACTTTTTATGAAGTGTGATTTTATTTTCTCCTGTAAAGCACTTTGAGTTGTATTCTTTTGTGTGAATGTTGCTGTGTAAATACAATGCATTATAATTATAATTATTAACTTTAAAGACCACAACCTAAACTGTCCTGAGTGAGCTGAAATCATTGCGTGTGCTGACACATCTCCACTCTTTCTGCGGCGGAGCAGAAGCTGATGTGCAAATTGATGTAGATGTAATACACTTCCTTGATAGGCCACTGAAATCAATCAGTTTGTGCTGTGCCTCAGGAAATGCATTTCATTTAATGGTAAGGTCGGGGGGTGTTGGATCTTCCAACCCAATTTTAGACCCCAAGTGGGACTGAAATTAGGTATTGACGCATGACCCAGACACATTAAATCATACTTGTGCTCCTCATCTCACAAATAGATTTGATTTCCATGCTCATTCGCTGGAATGAAAACATCTTTTTTTTTATTTAGCCCTCAAACTGAGTCACTGAAATATTGATCCAAAGACATATAGTTATAAAAAAGGGCAAACTTTTTACTCTAAGAAATGACAAACACATTTCAGATTGCTTCTTCAGCAGGGTGACGTGTCCTCAGGAAGGAGAAATTTTACAGTCTTATTGCAGTTATTTGTTGGAGGCACACAGCTCCAACTTTAGCAGTAAACAAAGAGTATACTACTACTGTAAAAATCTTTCTTTTTAAAGCTGCAGCAAGGAAAGCAGAGGTTGTGCCCATTAATTGAGTGCTTTTCCAGACTGGAACAGTGTTGTTGATGTGCAGCAGTGCTACAGGCTTCATAAGGTGGATGTCAAAACCAGAGGACAGCACTGATGTCTTAGCAAGTCATAAAGCTAGCCTATTCACTGAGATTATGGCTTGAACTCTGAATCACTACTTATATAATGTCCAATTATCTGAACGTTATCTATATCACAAATTTGATACAGATAAGATTTGATTTCCATGCTCATCCACTGGAATGAAAACATCTTTTTTTTAAATTTAGCTCTCCAACAAAGTCACTTTCAAATTGATCTAAAGACATATAGTCATAAAAAAGCTTTTTACTAGAAAAAATGAGAAATACATTCCAAATTGCTTCTTTAGCAGGGTGATATGTCCCCAAGAAAAGAGAAAATTTACAGCCTCATTGCAGGTATTTATTGAAACACTCATGGAGGTACACAGCTCCAAATTTAGCTCTAAATGGCGTGTGTGCTACCCCTGTAACATCTCAGTATTTTTTAAATGTAAGCCGGAAAGCTTAGGTTGTGTCCATTAATTGAGTGCTTTTCCAGTGTGGAACAGTGTTGTTAAAGTGCAGCAGTGCCACAGGCTTCATAAGGTGGTAACGTCAAAACCAGAGGACAGCACTGATGTCTTAGCAAGTTAAAAAGTTAGCCCATTCACTGAGATTATGGCTTGAACTCCGAGTCATCATTTACATAATGTCCAATTATCTTAATGTTATCTCTATCAAAGCCAGGGGGCTTTAAGGAATCCCCAGCGAGTCACACAGAGAAAAAGGATGAGGCGCAGCAGCAGCAGGGACTCCGAATGAAGAAACAAAGCTTGAGGTTCAAAGCTGGTTCGCTTTGTGATATGATATCTTACTGAAGAACACAAAAGAGTCACATCAAAGGGCATTACCCAGAGACGAAGACAGTCTCCAACTTTCCTCCCAAAGAAAGCCTCCTGCCCCTCGCTCCTATTCCTTTGTTGATAAGTAGCTCATTAACACATTACAGTCAAGTAGTGGCCCAACACACGCCAATCTTTGTGCCACCAATAATACCACAATCACTTTTCAAAACTAAGTATTCAACACTCTTATAAATACCATATTGCAGTTTAATTATCACACATGAAATAAGTTTTCTCTAGTTACTTCAGAAGGAAAATGTCCGAAAAGTTTGTTTTATCCTATCAAGGTAAAAACTAAGAGCCAAGAACTGTGGACGTCAACAGAGTTTGTTTTCAATGATCATGTTCAAAAGATGTAATTTACACTGCAGACCTGAAATAACCAAGGTTATGATGAATTTCTGCTCCTGTGAAGAAATAAAGTAGTTCGGTCGTGACACTCAACTTGGAAGGTACAATAAGTGATGAGTAATCCGAATAATCTGAACGCTAGGTTAAAGATTGACTGGTGCAATACTGGTGTTAACTTGACTTGTGCTTCAATCCATTGTCCAAGTCCAAGTCGGAAGTTGATCGTTCCCAACTTCCAATCTGAGTACATCCCAGTGTGTGTGTGTGTGTGCTCAGGAAAACAAGGAGACAGCAAAGTGATGTTTGCATGGCAACTTCTGAACCTCACAAGCATTTACAGCAGCGGATTTAAAGGTGTCATTCCCAGGTTGTCAAGTTACAGATTGGTGGCTTAAATATGGTTGATTGTTCAGTCTCATCCCCAGGTTGTGAAATACTGATGTTTAGGAAAGGAGACTCAACAATCAGCTATCTTACTGACCCGTGATTGGCCAGAGTCTCCTGTCGCAAGCAAGATTTTATAAATCCTGAGGAGAAGCAGAAGTCTAGTCTCTCTCAGACCATCTGAATTACATTATGCCTCAGGGTTGTAATGGAACTTTTGCCCACTGATGTCAAAAATAAACTGCCTGCCCCAGCTTTGACAGATTAAGCACACTTTAAAAGAAATAGGAGGAGTAGGCTAGTACTGTATACTTATAGAGGTTTCTATCAAGCCTAAATCAACTGAATGGACCACCAGATTGTGATGTGATGATGTAATTGCTGTGATGTCAGGTGCGTTTGTGCTGGTGAACTCGGGCAAGATGGATCCTGAGTTTCTGATTTGGAATTCTTACATGAATGAACATTTAATTGCACTTTTCATGCCGGAGACGTTTTATTTCCGAGTTCTGAGTAGAGTGGATTGTGGCATCGCTACAAATAGGGTGTTTTGACTTGAGTTGGTCCAATCAAACATTGGTATAGGAGGCCAATACTGGCATGATTCATTCATTGATTTATAGACTGACATCATGGATCCACATACTGATGCAGATTTCTTGGTATTGTGTTTCTCTCAGTTAAAAATATTATGCCAGGTTGTGTGAAATGAGGGCCTGAAATCTAATCTATACCATCATTCAAAACAGGGAATGCGAACCCTAAAAAAAACTTTGTGAAATGTAGTTAGGGTGTAACTGTATGTAACTGTACAGCTCCAAAAATGACAATTACTTACAAAAAAAATCACTATTTTAAAAAAGCATCACAAGCCACAACCACACAATGGTCGGAGGATGTCATCACACAAGTCCAAGGCTCTGAAGTATGAATTTAGGGAACATTAACACAACGACAAGCTTTCCAGATGGTCAAAACTGGGAATCGGATCAGAACTAAAAGCAAAAAAAAAAAAAAAATGGATCTGTGCATCTTTAGTTTTGATCAAGAGCAGAGGATCTACGTAAATGAATCAGTCTGATTCTGTTCAGCAAATGTGTTCAATATCATCTGAAACAACATTAGCTCCATGTGAAATTAAATCACTAATGAAACCAATAAAACATATTCAAGCACACTTGAGCTGTATCCACTCACATTACTGTCAGTTATGTTAAAGGCCCGATCGTACAGTAAATACCTAATCACATAAAGTACATAATTAGAGCCATCATATCAGAGCGACTGGCTGACCCATGATTTTATAAAAAGCAGAGTAACTGACATGTTGATGTAGCGTCTCACCCTGACCGCTGATGACACGTGGTAATTAAGTCACATTTATCTGAGGATGGACTGAAATTGAGCTATCTACAGTGTCCGTCATGCAGCGCTCGCTCTGACTCACCACTGGGCGTGGAAGATGCCGTAAAAGGTGGTTCCCCGCCAGTCCTGGCCCGGCATCGTGAAGACAGCCCTCAAGTTGTTGAAGGAGACGTGACGCTCGGGGAGGGAGCACTCCAGCCGAGCTTTCTGGAAGGTAGTCCACTTCTTCTGCAGGGTCCTGGTGCCACCCAAATCCCCCTGAGAGAGGACAAATCAGGTTTTATCAGTTGCTCGGTTGATTATATATCAGTTATTTTGTATTTAAAGACACTTGAATGTTTGAGCTTCACTGTGCAGGATGATGTGTGTGCAGAGTTTAACACTTGAAAATCTGTTTTCAAGTGGGATGTGGAAACTTGAAACCTCAAGTTTATACAGAACACTAAAAAATGACTTTTTAGTTACAGTTCAGTTTACACCTTCAGGGTTCCAGACTAACTTTTTCCACTAGTAGCACCAGTGTTCCGTTCTGAATTTTAGGAGTGCCAGCAAAAAAAATTTAGGAGCGACATCAAAAATCTAAATGCAACTTCACAGGACCCTAAGCATATTTTGCAAGTCACGCTAGTGCTCCTAGTTGTTATAAAATTTAGTTGCACTGTCTCAAAAAATGGCCGCATTCTGAAGCCTTGATCTTGTGTCAAACAGTTGAACTTTTGAAATAAAAAAAATGAGAAAAGACCCGATGAAAATAATAATAAATAAATCAAAATAAATAATAATACAATTTTTAATGAGGTAACTTTTTAAACATGTCTAGAGGGGATCTTTAATAAGTTTCCCCATGACACGCTGCTCTGCTCTCTGCAGGGCTTCAAAATTATGCAACGGAGTTAAAGAACAACTTTACAGCAGCTAAAAGTCAGATTTGGAGCCTATAGTGTTTTAACCTCATGTGAAATACAGGGGGTATTGGGGGGGGGGGTGAGACCCCTTGATTGACACTTGAGACCCCCTGAAAGTCTCAACAACAAAATTTCTCTGGAAAAATCTTTGAAAAATGATTTTCCTCTTGCAATTGTCAATAAAATGTCTTTTAAAGCTTTCATGTCTATTATTCATGATTCAAATTGAAAAAATATGTATTCACAAGTATGAATACTGCTGGAACTGCTACCTCCGTGACCCGACTTCAGATAAGTGGTCGAAGATGAATGGATGGATGAAATATTGTTGTTGAATTTTTCTCAACCTTGGATTTTTTTTTTTTTTTTTTGGTGTGTTTTGACTCGGTTGTACTTAATACGGACTCTGTACTGCGCATAGCTTTATATTAGGTGTTGATTCTGGGTAATGGAACCCATAGACCCCCCCTTTTGCCACCCGGTATTTCACACGCTTGTTTTACTGAAGTGGACGGTGGGGTGTGGTTGGTACACCATGATGCCACAGGGTGATGGGTGTGGCTACAGGTGCAACAGAGCACACCATCGCAGCAGACTTGAAAGAGGACGCCTGCTTGCTTTATTACGCTGCCGCTTTATGTCGCACTTCAAGAGCCTCACCTTCACCTCATGAATTATAAATACCACCTCTGCACAAACTCTGCACGTACTGTACTGTACCTGTACTGTATCTACATAATCACAAACTTCTTCCACTGTTGTCATGTTGGAAAAGCTTCTTCAAGTGCACGTAGACCCTGACATGCTCATGCTTGAAACGCAGGATAAAGATAATAATAATATTCAGGTATAAAATAAACATTCCATTATATATATCTATACTGATGTGCAGTTGCTTTATAGAGTAATCTGTGCGCTCAAAAGGCCTGTCTGCCAGACACGTCTAAATCCATAATCCTCAGTGATTGCAGAAGCTGTAAAAAAAAGGAATTAAAAAAAATGCAAATGCTCATATTATAGCAGTGAGATACACACACTGAGCTTCTGCTGCAATAGAAATATCAGCAGAATGCACCAAATTATTCACTGCTCTAGTACACATCATGTGTGAGCATCTGTTTCTAATTCCATTCAAAGGGCTTTATTGTTCATCACGGCGCAGACATTAAAGGGCACTTCCCATAAAACAGCACATAATATATTGTACACTTAATTACACACATCTCCTCAGACTGTTAACAATCTGTCTCTATTTTTCGGTTTAAATGTTACTCAGATGATACTGCTGCATGTGACGACGTGACACCGAGCTCTCAATTTGCTATGACTCTCCTGATAAAGGCTTAAAACTCTATTTTGCACTTTGCCGAGCACTTAAGCACTGCTGCACTTCTTTTATAATGCTGTATTTTATTTGATTTTATGCAGTTTGTGCTTTTATGTACCATCTTATCTTGTGCATTCTATTTTGATCCTTATTTTTGTCTCATTTTTACTTTTATTATTATTATTAAGTTGATGTTATTTTCCATCTTCTTCCTTATTTTAAGTTGGCTGTTCAAGTTGGCTCTTGTTCAATAAAATAAAATATATGATTTTACATTAATTATGGCATTCTATTCATATTTTTTATGTTTGTTCTGTCTTTTCAATGTGCACTCGGTGCATGCAATTTCTGGGTTGTAACACGCTTTTAGCTGCATTTCTTCTATGAAATGTGCCATAAAAATAAAAAATTTCATTATTATTGATAAACTGAAATTGTACAAAATCAAAAGAACCGCAGTGAAAAGTCTCACTGAAAGACTCTCCTCACAAAGAGAAGCACCTCTGATGTTTGGCCATAATCACTGTGGTATATCAAATCTAATCAGTTATCCTAACGAGGTCATTAATTAAGCAAATGAATGCATTAATTGCCAAATTGCTCTATGTCAATATAATTGTCTTCACACGACACAGCGTTAGTAAACTGGTGTTGAGCTCAATTAATTTGCTCTTGTTGTGTTTGGTCAAATTAAAGCACAGCACAGGAGCCTCTTCTTTGTGCTTTATTCTGGTATTAATGTTTAAAGCAGCCTTTCTTTTATTATTGTGTATTAGATCATGTCTGATACTCTCCAGTTTAATCTAAAGTTACTTGACAATTAGATGGATGCTTCTGTCCTCAAGCTCAGATACAAGTCTGCAGATTCACAGATATAAGAAAGTCCGAGCATTGGTGATCTTTTTGGGCATTCTTGAGAAGTAGACTCATGGACTTCGAGGCGTATTTCCACGAAGTCTGCATGGGCTTTGGGCTGTCCCTCTGTCAAATCATCAAGTCCATGAGGGCTCTCTTGCAGACGTTTTGAGCCCTTTATGCCCTTTATTTCTGCAGTCTATGCCTGAGGGAATACGCACAGCTCATAGCGATATGTGAGGTTAAACACGGGGTTACCAGGGGAAGCCCGGAAGCATAAAGAAAAAAAAACACAGTAAACAAACATGGAAGGAGAAACTACAAGAAAACAGACATTTATATGTGAGTGTATGATGCTATTTGGAGAAATATCTTGATGACGCAAGATGTTTCAATCAGGCTGTTAGTTGCTTAAGTATCTTAACTGTGAAAGTAAAAACATAAAATAATGAATCCCAAACCCACATTTCGAGAGGGCATCATCAAGGTAATGTGACCATAAAGTGTCCCATTCCTGTTTATACTATTTCAGGTCCTTGCAGGCTCTCGCACTTAACAGGTGACATCAACTAATTCCATCACAGTTCATGACTTAAAGCTTTAAAGGCTCATATATGACCTGTTGCGTATGAAAAATAGACATGTCTGTTTCAAATGATGTAACTGCCACTGCCCACATACTACCACGCATCGTTTACGTTGTCATGGATGTTAAGCAATACATCCACTAGAGGGCGCCGCTCAAGAAGAGTCAATAGTTCCTGACAACAGCAAACATGGCGATGCTGGCGGAGGCTGTAACAGTGTACCTCCTGAGAAAAAAAAAAGCAAAAGTGTAGGCGGCATTCTGACAACTTCTTTGTCATGTTCTGTGGCCATGTCTCGCTTTAACTATTGGCAGCAAAACTTGCCAACCTTGAAACCTCAAAAATGGGTAGCATTTCCTTACAAAAAAAATCTGAGTTTCAGAGACTTTGTTTCCTGCATTCTGGGGACTTTTAAGGAATGAAAATGACAAAATAATTTGTTCACTGCAACGGTATTTTTATGCTGACTAATTTTTTATTTTATTTTACTTTGAATAATCACAAAAGAATACAGAAGAATAATTTGTCCCTCCAGCCTGCCCTAAAAGAAAATTGATGCAGCAGATTTGACAAAATGCATGCTCCCTTTCCTTTAAAGCTTTCCTTAAGAAACAGGAACTCTTCTTAAGAAATGTGGTTTGGTGTGGCTTTATTGCTGTCCAGGTGGAAACAGTAGACTTATAGAGCCATATGGGACTCATAAGTGCTGTCCAATGTTAGTCGGAAACAGGTTGTGATAATAAAAAGTGGTGGCACTGCTCCGTTTCATCCGTATCTGTAATCTTTCAGCTTTCGAACATTAAGCATATATGAGCCTTAAGTGGGACATTGGAATTGCACCTGTGTGTCCAAGTCTATGTGTCTAGAAAGTTGTGTGCTCTCAGTTTTTTTGGCAGTTTGTATCTCTTCCAGGAAAGAACAAAAAGAGGAGCAAGTGTTGTTGATCTGACCCGAAAATAAAGCGTGATTCTGTTAACTTTGCTGTAAGTTGACACCGGGCCATTCCAAGTGTGATTTATCAGCTTTATAGGTACATATATTTCCTTCACATATATAGCTGTAAAAACAACTCTGCTTCTCTAGCTGTCTCCTTATATAGGCATCTCCTGTTGAAGTGTGTAAGCCCCAAACTGTTAGCAACTGCTGTCTCGCATTATTAAATGCTCAGAGACAGCTGCCAAAACAGCTGGAGAAAACAGAAACCAGCTGATTTGAAGCCAAGCTTGCATGAAACTATGATTTTGCAGTCGAAACCTGTTCTGGGCTCTCGAATCTGTCCCTGTGCATCCTTACATAGTCAGTACAGATTGATCACCGCTTGATTTAGTTTATGCTTCTTTGCTCGGTTTTGACGTTAATAAACTTCTCTTCAGGAGATTGAGTCTGTTCTGATCAGTTTTGATTATCTGGAGGATTACCTTGCAGACGCGGGCCACCCTGGCCACAGTCAGCTCAGTGTCACAGTCCAGCTCCAGCGCCCGCTCGCTGAAGAAGAAGTAGATCTTGTCGTCGTCGCCCTCCTTGCTGCCGATGCTCTCCCTCACCAGGGCTGAACCCACAAAGTCTGGCTCTGCACACACACGCACACACACACACACAGAAGAAGAGTAGTATCAGAAAGAGTATTTACAGGTGATAGTAAAGACATACATCACAACCGAACAAATAGACAGCCTCAGCCTGTAGGTGCATTTTGGACTGAATCACACACCACACACACACGCTTGACACCTCCATCTCATTCCCCGCCGCCCCTTCCCACCTCTCTATTTTCTATCATCACTCTCTCTTTCGCCTCATCTCTCCTCCAGCCATTTCTCGCTCTCTGTCTCTCCAATGCTCCCTATTAGCGCTCCATTTTTTTATGTTTCGCACTTCCTCCTGTCCTTCCCATCTATCTCAGAGTCTCTCCACCCAATAACCAGTCCTCATTAGGTTGCGAATGATATGTTTTTTTTAATATATTTATATAAAAAAAGCAGGTATAGACATTTTTCCACTGAGGCTGCTGGGCGGGCTTTAAATGCAACCATTTTTATGCAAAAGTACTTCTTTCAAAAATCACAAGGATACAATTTCTCCCCTGACAGACTGTTCTTTTCGATATAAAAGCCTCAAACTGCATTTTAGGCCATCATGGGACACAAGTCTCTACTGTATTACAGTCCAATTAAAACGTTTTTAGGCTGGTCAGAAGCTGCTTAAATTAACGCGAGGCTTTACTGGTCTATATCTTATTAAAAGCTCTGTATCTGCCTGAATAATGAACGCACACGTCGGTCCAAACCTCAGCCTCATCTGTATGTTCCTCCTTCCTCTCCCCTCCGCTCTCCATTCCCCTCACCTCCTCTCCCTCTATCTTTTCATCGCCAATCCTAATGTCTCTTCTTTCATCACCCATTTTCTTGCTGCGACTTCATCCTCTTCTCTCCCCTTCATTTCTCTCCAAGTGCCCCTCTCCCCCTTCCCCCCCCAAAAGATAACGATCCCTCGCCGCAGACGAGTCCCGCGCTTCATTTCCTGCAACTCATTTCTCTTTCTCTTGTTCTTTTGCATGTTTCTGCCGCTTATTTTTTTATGAAACTCTGCTAAAAAGAAGACGGCTGCGTTATCATCCTCTAATGTGATTTATATTATTTGAACACATATTTAATTTGTCCCCGCAGTATCTTGGAAAAAAAAAACTATTAAATCTGAACTGATGCAGAATATTGTAGTTTAATTCTCTCCAAATATGGATGAAGAGAGATTTTTACATAAATTTAGATTTCTTCTTATTTCGTTTGGGGATATAAGTTTGCAGTTGGCAGGTCGCTAAACCTCTGACTGAATCTACCCATGGTATGTATGAAATTCTATTGATAGGGATACTGGAGTATCTTCATTTATGCCCGAAATATGGTCGTATATTTGGACGCACAGCATGTCCATCATCATGCTAACAATACTTTGGTGACCTTTGTCGTCATAGTCAGATGACACCATGGTACCAATAATAAATATATTTGTTAACGTTATGAAACGTTAGGTTGTTTCGGTTTAGGAAAAGATCATGGTCTGAGCTGAAATAAGTGTGTTAGTTATGTTGGTTATGTATGAAAATTGGTGGTACCCAAGTGTGTATTTTCGGAAGAATGGGCCTTCGGGGCAGTGGGCGTTTGTTTTCAGAATAACAGTCTGTTTGACAAATGGGTTTCTGGTCCAAAGTGACATTTATCGGGTTTCGGAATAATGGGCTGTCAGAACAACAGCATGGCACTCTGTAATACTTGGGATATTTATCTAACCTAAACAATGCTGCCCCTTATTTCAAATCCATCACAAACATTTGTAATTTGGGGATTTTTAGCAAATAACTGGTCAAATACAAATACGAACACTGACCAAAATTATTTAAAAAAACCTCTCTTGTGTTATTTTTTCTATCCTTTCCTTCCCCCTTTCTTCCCTCCCTGTCTTTCTCAGCTGGCAGGTTTAACACTATTTTTTCTCCTCGTCTTTCTCATGTCCTCTGTTTCACTTACCATTGAGCCAGGCTGGCAAGTATTCGCTCTTCATGCTATAGTGCTGATGGCCCAGGTTCCTCAGAATGACTGGCTCCGTACCCAGGAAGTTGTTGAGCGTTGCTGAGTACAGCTCCTTATCTGTAGCAACAAAATGCAAGCTTTAGTTTAATTCTGTTTTTCAGCCGCAATTGTGCGGGCTTACAATGAGAGAAGGTCAGTGGTTCAGCGGGGAGACACAAAAAGAAAATGAGAGAATGGGCGCCTGTGGGCTCAGTGAATCTAGCTGTTCATACTGAAGTGAATGCGGCATGCAAAGTTGAATTGGACTTCTGTACTCTCAGTGCAATCGTACGGCTACAAAACAGATGGGAAATGCTGCGAGAGTGGTTTGTGGAGATTTGATGGACATTTTATGCTTCTGTTAGAGCTGTAAAAAACATGGTGCTGTTCACTTTAATATTCAGACCGCTGAGAAGGAACAACAGGAGCTGACTGTGTGAATGTCAGTGGCTAATCATGAATTTTCGGTTTAAAATTTATGCCGTCATTACACCAATAGAGTGCTGCATGAATGGCCTGGAAGTTAGCCTCGCTCTGGTTCCCTCCACAAAAAGCCAATTAGTCTACTGGAAACTATGGAGTTCAAGTCTGTGACCATTTTAGATTTTCTTCTGTATTTTACCTAATAATGTGCTTATTATGCTAAATATGCTGTTTCTATAGATGACATTTCAGTCATTGAAGTTTATGGGAAACACCATCATTGGGTTGAAGTACAATAAATGGGATTTTTTTCTATTGGATTTTGAATTAGTTCAGAAAATAAACTGTGGTGAACAAAAGTTTATGATAATTAGACGTTTTGTTGAGTAAGATAATCTTCACAAATGAACACCACTTTTATGATTAATGAACCGTAAATGCAATCGCCAGAGGTAAAAAGCTAACATTTGGCTATAAAAGAACTACACCATGGCTACACCATAAAGCTTCACCACCTTTTTATAAGTTATTTACTTACTATTTTGTGTTGATGTGATGTAATAATACCAAAACCAAACCAAAAAACAAAAACAAAACAAAACACTGACTTTTGTGCAGAGGGAACCAGAAATGCTAATATGCTAACTCATTTCTGGATTTTTAGGACTCATGGATGAGAGAAGCCATGTCACATCCCTGTCCTTTAAGCACCGTAAAATTGGCCAGTCAGTATGTGTGTCTGTGTCAAACACTTAATCACAGGTTAGTTAATGATGTTACTGAGTAAATGATGTGAAAAAATATGACTAAAGCATAAAACATCTGCCTTTTGCATGGAGTTTGGTTCAATAACACCAAAACAGCAAAAATAAAGTGTCTTAACAAAATATAAAAAGTGAGAGATGTCTGAAATACATTACCTGAAGACAATAAGGTAATTGCATGTCAGGTTCATCCACTATGATGGAGGGTGACTGAAGGGACCCTTATTTCTTTAATTTCTTCTATGTAAAGACACTGATTGTTGATCAGCAACGATATAGCATAATTGTTCACCCAACTGGCCAGAGGATTTGGCCACCTAATAGCTAAACAATGATGCGTTTTCTTATTTTATGTGTTTGAACTGGCAACGACTCTCATCCATTTCTGCAGCACTCTATTCAGAAACATGCAGTATTATAAAACATCTATTTTTTTTTATTTAAAAAGTTAGTATTGCCTGTATATGGAGTACAACATGCAAACATGCATGCATTTACATAAAGTAGAGTACAGTATGTGCTCACAGTAACACCCCCACACACACACTTTTACTCACCCACTATCAGGCCAGTATGCCCCTTGGCAGGGTCATATGGACATTTACCCTTCCCATCTTCCAGGGCTGCAGTGTCGAGAGTAAAATAGTCCGCGTACTGCAAGTACACACACACACACACACACACACACACACACACATACACACAAGCAAACACACACAAAATGAGGAACACAGGTGGCTCGTAGTCAGTGTGTATTATGACCTACATGACACCGCTGCAAGCTCTGTCTGTCCATTACAAGAACCATAGCTTCGCCTCTCACCATGTTGTCCTATCGGATCAGCGTCACATATATGCACATACACACACACACACACACACACTAGCATTCACACATCCAGCCAGCCCAGCGTGAGATACTTTTTTCCATTGAATTTATTTTTATTTTGTCACACAGCGGTCTTAGCTCGAGGTCAGATGGACATCTCAAGTTGACACCTGTCAGCGCTGGCTCGCTACAACCCGCTATCGAGGGAAACATGCACACACACGCACGAACGCGCACTTACCACATAGGTGCATTTGGGCTGGAAGGCGTAGGTGCCGCAGGTGTAGAGGTGAGTGTGGTTGTAGCTCTGCAGGAAACGGATGTAGTTGAAGCACTCGGTCTGTGAAGGACAGCAGAGAGACTGTTAGAATGCTTAACGTGGGAATCGGTGCCGGAGCCTGTTTCACCATGAAGACTTTCTTCAGCGTGCTCACACGTCCTCTGAGATTTAGTTTTACTCTAATGCTTCTTTTAAATCCTCATTCACCTCAAACACCTCAATAACCTTGACACTAGATCATGTTTGCTGATAATATCCTTTTATTAAAAACGTGTGAAATCAGTTTGCCAGACACTGACTAGAAAGATTTTTCAGCTGTGCCATTTTTCCTCATCTTTTTTGGGTGGAGAAATGGGTAAACTTAAAGGGATAGTTTGGATTATATGATATATGGTTGTATGAGGTACTTATCAATAGTCACTGTATTAGTTACAATAAATGTTGGTTGGCACGCCCCCAGTTTGGAGATGCAGAGAGGGCCACCAGGACAGGACCTAAGCAATGAACTGCTGTAGACAGGGTCAGCAACAAAAGATATTTTAGCCACGTCCCCCAAAATCTATATAATTTAAAGTTATTCTATATTTAGAATATTTTCACCGCTTTGCTTCACAGCTGATGGGACACTGCAATTATATAAGCCAAATATCACTTTCCCCAAACCAACCAAACTCCATTGGCAAAATCAGTCATTTTACCTCACGGAACACAGGAGCATTGGTTTACAACTGCCCCAATATGTTAGTTAGTGAGTTATTGCGTGACTTCCATGAATCTGAACTACCCTTTAAAAATACAGAAGTCACACATTAACACAAACAAACTAGGCAGCAGTAGACCAGGACTTCCTGTGCTCTGTGATTGAAAATTACTGATGTTGCCTATGGAGATTGGTTGTTTTGGAGATAACGATATTCAGCTTGTATAATGGTGGTTTCCTGTCAAAAGACAGCAAGGTAAAATGGTGAAAATGTTCTAAATGTAGTGGACACTTAAACTGATATTGACTTTTTTGGGTACAACCTTTTCTAAGCTAATTGTTGCTGATGTTGTCCACAGCGGGACATTGCTTAGCTCCCGTGCTGGTACTCCTTCCTGCTTCTCCAAACTATCCCTTTAAGACACTGAACATTTGCTGCCTATGAGAACAGGATTTTGCGCTTATCTGTTTTGCGTATGATGTCAGTCAAATTAAACACTGATATACAAGTGTTCAGCCTGCCATTGAGGACATAACTTAATAGACGAGGCAGTGATGCAACCGCATTATCCAAGTAACCTTTAAACTGCACAAAAAAGTGACAGATTGTCTCCATTCGAGGAATATGTGTGTAATTAACAGTATAATATATGCAGTGTTTTATGGGAAGTGGCCTTTAATGTCTGCACTGTGATGAACAATAAAGCTCTTTGAATGGAATTGGAAACAGATGCTCACACATGATGCTAGAGGAATGAATAATTCAGTGCATCCAGTTGATGTTGCCATTGCAGCAGCACAACAGTATCTGTATCTCACAGCTGTAATGCGAGCAAAATGTTTTCTTTAAAATTCATTTTTACAGCTCCTGCAATCAGGGAGGATAATCAGGATGAGATCTGTCTGGCAGACGGCCTCATTCAAGCCACCAACTACAACATTACATAAAAAAGACTAATCATTAAATATAACGACGGGCAGTGTAAACACCATATGGTTATTCTTGCAACAGTAAGCCAATTCCTGTCATATATATAACCATAAGTAAACATCCACAGCTATTGCAGTCACTGGACCGAAGTAGCTGTGTAGAATAAAGGTACTTTTGATATTATTTTTGACTAAATGCACCCTGATCACAAGCCATCAACACTGTATTTTAAGAAACCCTCCAAAAACAGATAACCATCAATTATCAGAAGGTGAATTTTGCATACACATTAAGTTTTAATAACCATTTGAAAACACTGGAGTATTTTTAAGGCTGCTGTTGTACTAATTTCTCGACATGTTTTTCTTGGGAGTCAATTTTAGTTTAAGTAGTGTTGCTACTACTGCACTCCAGTGAACTATTTTCCTTTCGGTTGGAAACCACATCAAAAGTTAGTGTTGTGCACTGAGAGAAGTTTTAGCTCCATTTCCAGAAGCTGTGTGTTTCTATAAAATATTAAACGAGACTTCTTGCAGATGTACGGTACATTATGCAGCCTTAGCAGCGAAGTTCTTGCTGAGACTAAGGGCCGGATTTACTAAGATCCCAGTTTACGTGTACTAATTTGCATGTGCAATCTAGAATTTTGCGTGTGGGGCGGAACCGCAGTTTGCGGGTGATTTACTAAGATTGCGTGCGTAAATGGCAGGGGGTGCAAACGTGTTGGAGACGCCCTATTTAAATG
>JAJHUR010136429.1:0-36638 GCA_027495735.1 Lutjanus campechanus
TATTTGGTGGAAAAGGGCCCTGAGACGGTTCCAAGTGGAACCTTTATATATGGTTCATCCAGGTCCAGAAAGGGTTCTCTTAAGCTGAAAAACCCTATATGGTTCTAATGAGCACCTTTATTTCTAAGAGTGTAAGGTGATGTCTGTTGATCATCTGGTCAAAATTTAAATCCATCCGATGCTTTATTTTGTGCTTTGTGGTTTTTGAAAAAGAAAAAGAAACGGTGGTGTATTTTTGAGGATATTAAGTCTTTCATTATTCGTGGCAGAGTGAATATGATAAGAGTTTTATATATAACTGCCATAACGGTGACCCATCTAGATCTCTTGGCTCTGTGTGTTTCTTTGACACTTTAAAGCAAGGCAATTTATTAGCAATTCAGTCAGATGCATTATCTTACATTTGAATGAATCTCAAAGGGGGTTTGTGCTATCACCAGCTTTAGCTTTGGTCTATTATGGATTACATGGTTGAATAATGCAATGTAAGACTGGAGAGGAGAGGGTACGGCACTGAAAAATAAGCTTTATTACAACCTCACAGCAACAAACATTGACAGGTTTTAGAGTGAGGCCTCTATTGGTTGATATTTATATAGCTTTCTTTCTTTAAATGAAGGTGCTGGACATGTATTATTAGTTCAAGGAGAAAAATATTTGTTATTTTGCAGTTCCTTTGTCACTGTGAGGTTGAGTTACAGAAGCACACTGCTGCTATCACGAGAAAAGATTAATTCATAACTGTACATAGTGAATAATCATATTCAAAAGTTAGAAAACTGTTTATTTTTATGAAAAAAATCTTTGTTTTTCTTACTATAGCAAGATACAAGATATAACAATGTATTGCTATATCTGTAACTGAGCAAACATGTTTAACTTGGCTCTGAAAGTGCATTCAAAAAAATGATGCAACGCTACACAACAAACCCTTTAAATCTTGCAGAAATTCAAGGCCGTGGCAATGTGAAAATACTCCATCACTTCTGTAATGGCCATATTGCTGTTAGAATTAATTTGCTCCACTCAGGATTATGAATTTGAAAAACTGCAGCTGTTTATTTTCAGCTAATGACAAAATGCTAAACAGTCATCGTATGATGCATTGTAATGTGCCACCCACCAGGGCTCTATAAAAACCATTCACTGCTCAGTAAAACTCATAAACACATTAAAAGGCGCACAAAACATCAATAATGGAACAATACAAATTTGTGGGCACCTCTGTAGTTACTCAACAAAAAGTATTAATCTTTAACAGGTAAATGCTGTAAAAAGTACAGGCCTGTGATGGAAAACAGATAAAATGGGGTGTTGATTTCCTCAGTTGTGAATTATTATGTGCACCTCCTGCACACACAAAGGTGCTGCATTGCATTCCCTTTACACTGTGACTGGATCTTTCTCACTTTTATAGCAACATATAAAGCATTATTTTTAAAAATGACACACAGGCTTATCTCGTCATAATCTCATCTTGGATAATACCCACTATAGGTTCACCTTTCTAACACACTTTGTTTCTGCTGTTAACAGGAGGCATTGAAGGCAACAGTTTTTTCAGAGACTTATTTTGGAGTCTGATCACTAAAGTCACCAGTGGGATCATCTCCTGGAAATTCTGTGTCATATCTTTGAGCTAACAGTCGTTGTCTACACACAGATTAACTGAACTGCCTCCTTCAAATCCTCACCAAGAGGGATTCCACTGTTTGAAGTGGTCGGGCCATACAAGGATCTTGACCTTTTCTCGGCTGCCTTTGGCTGTCAGTCGGCAGCACTAACCCGACATTCACACAGCAGGCAGCTCGGTTGAAGGGTTGTTCTGTTTTCAAAGATTGTGCTTGAAATGTGGCTCCAAATGCAACTCAGTGCTCGTCTTATGCAACAAATACACTTTTAAAAGCAAACTTTCTACTTTGGTATTGTCTTTTGTAGTCGTATATGATTTTAACGCACTAAGGCTGTTTAAATCATGGCTTAATATTAATTATGTTGCACCAAACTTTTGAACTAGCTTAAAATTAAGAAAGATTACATTTAAATCTCTCTTTAAACCTCAGTTAATTTTCACTCGAAATCTAGATTAAATTTGCTTCTGTTGCACCAAAGCTTTAAGCCCCAATTTAAACTGTGATCCAGAATTAACCTTAAGCTTACACATGAGGAGATTTAACTTTTAAAGTCCCAGCTTCTCTGCCAAGCCATCATGAGTAGATTAATTAGGCTAACTAACATTTTATCTTGCCAGCAAATGATGAAATGTTTCACTAACTTTTTAGCTAACGTTAGCTAGCAAACAAAGTAACATTTTGTTAAGGAATACAGAGCACCAGGAAGTTAAAAGTTTCAACCTGTCTTTTGTACGTATTTGGTTTCAACAGCATGAAAATGTATTTATTTATTTATTTATTTTAATTTGGATAAGCAAGCAAATCCTACAAAGTTGGATTTACTAATCTGATATTAGTTTATAATTGCACAACAGAGCTAATTAAAACTACTCTCAGATTAAATTCATCTTTATTGGCGCAACCCAGTCTGAAGGATAATTCTGGTTTCTTCTAATCTGGACCTTATTTTCTCAGGTCTACCATTGTTTATGTCAGTAATAATTTTGAGTCCTGAGATATGAGAACAAAGAGGAGGTAGAAAACACAAGCAGTGAAATGATGAGAAAGGATGTAAATAAGACAACAGATTAGCCATGTAATGTAACAACACTTTATTTGGATGTAAACTTAAACATGGGGACACCCAAAAGATTGCCACAAATCAAAGTCAAAGTTGACCCATTGTGATTGATGCTGGCAGCATATAGTTTGGGTAATAATTTTACTGCAAAATAAATTTGCCTGGCATTGTAAGACTAGTTAGCAGTCAGCTTCTGGACAGAACAGGCTAGACCTACAACCAATCAGAGCAGCGGTGATGTAGCGGTACGTAGTCCATTTGTAAGCAGGACAAAAGAATTGCAGCCACCTGATTACACCCTTTAATCATAACAATACACCAAAGTTGTGTCTGAAAACATTTTAGGTGAGAATGTAGTAAAAGAACCTTTATTCACATTTGATCAGCATCTGCCTATAGTTTGACAGTATAATTTGAGTTTTCAGAGCCTGGGGTATGACACAGGACGGACCTACTGACTGGAAGCAGTTGGTTAGACCTGCAACCAAGCAGAGCAGCAAAACTTCTTACTTTTCAAATCTGGACTTATGACATTCCTCTATCAATCATCGTATAGAACCTGCTTCAGCTTCAGCAGTTGCGATGGGTCTGATTCGATCCAAAGCTTGTGGAATTCTTTCTGAATGAAAGGGGGCCCCAGACACATCTGCCAGACCAAATGAAAACACAAGCTTGTCTGGTTCCCAGGCTACGTTTGTTTACAACCTCTGAGTGCTAGTGTTTCTTGCCATGTTGGATGGAGATGTCATTGTGTTCCTGGATCTCAGCAAAATGTAGAATCACGGCACACATTTCTTTATTCCCTGCACTTCTTGTGTTTCACGCCCTCCCTTGTGCCTCTCCCTCAAGTCATTTCACTCTAAAACTGGGTTGGTTTTAATAGAACAATCTTTAAAATGGATGAATCATACATAATTCTAAACACATGCCCTTGACCTGTGGTGTCCCTCAAGGATCAGTTCTCAGCACGCTTCTGTTTATAGGTTGTACATGCTCCCACATCGCCATTCAGACCAGCAACCTTGCTTATCATACTTACGCTAGTAACACCCAAACTTATTTAGCTCTCTCATTAAAAGACTACAGTCCTACTGAGTCATGATGCAAATGCATTGTGCAAATAAATAACTGGATGGCTCAAAATTTCCTGCAGTTAAACAAAGGTTCAGGGTTGCTGCTTCTGTTTTGATTGACTGTGACCTAAGTTTTAACAGTCATGTAAAAACAAGAACAAAATAAGCATTTTATCACCTTGAAAAAACACAGCCAAAGCCAAGGACTTTATGTGAGAACTTGCCTTGTCTTACTGAAAGGAAAGAAATAAGTAATCATTTCTCTCATCAGTGTAGAAACAAAGAAACAAAAATTTAATTTCCTGTTTACAGCTGATCATGGAAAGGTTAATCCACAGACACTTTTTCAGCTGTCTTTAGCTGCACAGAATTTGTTTCTCTGGTTTCCTGACTGTGTTTTTCTGGCAGGGAGTAGTGAAACACCCCACATATAGTTTACTTTCTGCTGTTCCATCACTAAGAGCTCTTGTGAAGGATTGCTGTTTGTGACGTTTATAGCTACTCTAGAGGCTCACAAAGCTTTATAGTGCTAAGTGTTGGTGCTAATGGAAAAATTCTACAAACTCTGCAAACTCTTATATTTATGCTCTCTAAGAATTTTCCCCCAAAATAACATTTAAATATGATGTCTTTCTCAGTAAATTGTTATATTTAATGCTAATGCACACCCCAAATTTAATTAATTCACACAGCATACGCATCATTGGCAGCCTACTGTAGCTGAACTGCCAATGATGCATGTGTCTGTCCAGACTTGCCAGCATCACAAGACTTAATAGGTGTTTGATCTATTTTTACCACCTGTTTACATCAACTTGATAGAAATGTTGAAGCAATATGGTTCACTACTGATATAGTTTTCTCAATAATTTCTGTCCTTCACTTTTTTCAAAAGTTTGCTTCATACTAGTTTACAAACATGCTTTCAACCAAATCTCAAGTCCTTCATAATAGATGTGGTTCAAAAATGGGGTCTAGAAAAAGCAAGTAAGCAAACCTTGGAATAGCCGCTATTTCTAATGTCAACAACCAATATTTGACTTGAACTTTTCTCTGAATGTTTGTGAAACTTGGCTCCTTCTCAGTGTCTGTGCACTTGCGACAAGGATAATTTGGTTTATTACATCGTGAGACTCACTTTTGTAGTTTTGTTCATCACTTCTATTGGTTATGATAACGGTACTCACAAGAAGAACTGCTGCGATCTGGGAGCACCTGCGACATCTGTTCACATCTCTGTCTCCTAAAAGTTACATTTACAAATATACAGCTAATTTGTGACGGCAAATACTTGCTGCCAGTTTAGCTTCTATCAAAACAATGAGGACATTGTCAATGTACTTTACTTCCACTCGAAACATATATTTGGATATAACCGTAATCACCAACATTTTTCTCAGTAACTGTAATGGATTACATTTGTTTGAAATTTTGTCATATTTAGCACATGAATTCTTGTGTTTTTGTGAGGTGACCTTGACCACCAAAATGCAAATAGTTCATCCCGCAGACATATTATATGTAGATACCACACGGATCATGGCTTACTGCGGCGTTACATCAATATTATCACCATATTGGACAGGGCGAGTCTGCGATCAAATACTTGTAAACAGGGGAGCTGCAGTTTTTCTGGATAAGAGCACCATAATGTTTATTTCTCAGCTGGTTTCAATGAGTTGTGTTACACTGGAGGGTTCATGATCTACATTTATTTTGTCTTGCTCCATGTAAGTCATGAATGTACATGATCTTGAATGGCCAATGTGACATAGTCTATTTCTGTCTGTAGTTCATCTCTGAGTCCAAATAGATGTTTGTACCAAATTTTAAGAAATTCCCTCCCAAGAGTTCCTGTGTTCACAAGACGACCCAAAGAGATAATGCCTCAGGCCATGGCTGTTGCTGCCGTGGAGGCACAAAAAAAGATCTTTCAAAACTTGTGAATCACAGAGGTCCTTGAGCACACAGACATAAATGTGCACACAAAGCCAGATTAGCTACGGACAAGCTCCAGATCCATTGGTCACGCACTCGCTCATGCATGTATACACCTAGCGGAGATAATTAGTTTTGAAACATAACATAAAAATCCATCTGAAAAAGAAACACAAGTGAACAGATAATCAGATTCACTAAACCCCTTAATATTAAGGTAAAACCTTAAGTGAGTGTGCCTGAAATATTGGTAATAATCTCTCATTCATAGAGAATCTGTGTAACTACGGCAAGCATGATTGATTAAAGTTCAAATGTGATGCATGTTTATGATGGATAGTTAAAGTAATAATTCTACTACTTGCCTTTGTTTTATCTTGTAAATATACATTCTTTACTTCCATCAAGAACAAACATGTTGTTCATATGTATGAAAGCCAAACTCACTCTGAAGGTCTTGTAAGGCTCACTCATACATATCAGCTCCATCATTATATTGTATGGCCCATTATTATGGTAACAATGCTACTCTCCTACACTTGTTCATGAAGATTACTCAGAAATCAACTCCTTGCGGTCAACATGGAGACATACAATCAAACGTGCTCACACACATCTGTGAAAACATGCAATCAGACGGGACTGACTGCAGTCAGACACGGGCAAAACACAAATGCGGCCGCTCTTTCTTTCACACCGTCGCTTTAACACACACGCCCACACACAAATTAACGCTGTGGCCCAGTGCACAAAGATTTGTCATTTTATCAGCAGGAGCCACACCAACAGAAAAGGGAGAAAATGATTGTATGCTGTTCACAAAGCGTGCTCCCGGATACACATGTTCCTCGAAATGTCAATGGGAAATGAATATCTCTGCTTATGATCCCCACAACCAATGCAGAGAGCAGAATGGCACACACAAGTACATAATTAAAGAAAATGTACCATAGTTTGTACGATTACTGTATATTGCATCATGTTTCTGATTGAGTCGCGGCATGAATAAATGCATGTAGAACAGTAGAACTAATGAAAAATGCAATACTAGTGCTATTACTACTAATAACACCACGGGGAGAGCTGGGCTGAGAAAAAAGATGCATTGACAGACTGACACCCAGATTAATATTTAATGTTTTCAGCAACCTTTTTTATCCTGCAATCCTGTGTACAAGAGATTTGGAATGTCCAAAACAAAATCTTCAAAGAAGACCAAATGTGCCAAAGCAGCCTGGGTTTGATTTCCTGATGAAATTTTTTCTCACTGTCACGGTGGCCATCTGTTTGACCTCACTTGATATGCATAAATTTCTTATTGAATCAAATGGAAACATGCAGTTGTTAGCCAAGAAAAAAATGAAAAATAGCTTCTTCTTCTTCTTTTTTTTTCTTCCACTGAAGTCTTAGTGAGTTTGGGCCTCAGGCTAGCTTTGTACGGCGCGATGTGAGGGTGTCATTGTCTGACAACTTTAATCTAGGATTGGCTGATTGGACTTCTTGACACGGATGGCCGAGGGCTGAAATCTGGCCCCCTTTCACTGCCATGGGCCAAATATGTTACTGGCCATTGAAAAAAGTTGGAAATATCAGAGGTACATGACACTGGATACAACTCAAAAGATACACTTTGACAATTTTAACCTCTATTTGTATTTGCCATAGTATGAAATGCCCTTAAAAGCCTACAGCATCTCACTGCACAATAAAGCACTTGTTAAGCATGGCAGGAGAAATACACCTAGAGTCAAAGAATTTCTCCAGCCCAATGAAAAGGAAGATACTGGCATTTTTGCATGGTTTCCACCAGTTTACTACGTGTTGCGTATACATTACTTTATTATATTTTGTCCATTTGTCTACATTTTTCTTTTTTGACTGATTTGTTACCTTTCGCATAGCCACAAGATTCATTTCATTCAATCATGCTGCAGATACAACATCTGTCATTCAGTGCAGATACTAAAACTTGTGGTTGGTTGTACCAAAACATACAGAGGTTCAGTAACCCAACCCTTTCTCATGCCAGCAACTGCATGAGATGCTGCCAGACTGCCATTTTTAGCATGTGGTAAACATAGTAAAACACTCACAGTGTGGTTAGATTTAGGACTAAATGAGAAAGAGAGACATGCACACCAGAAACCTCCCATATAAAGTATTTATTTGCGTGACATTGAGCTTGAGGACTGCTTCTCATATGTGCAGAGAGACAGCAGTTGGAGGAGGAGCCTAATGCAAATACACGTCATGAAAATAAATACTGCATACGGGAGCTTTTTGGTGTGTAGATTTCTCCTTCTGTTTTCAGGTGCTTTTTTGTGATCCAGCACTCGTTGGGTTGATGGGTGTGTGCATCTTTTTCTTTTCCTTCATGTTTTTCATATGAGATAATACCATACTCGGGGTTACAATAAGCATTCCACCTGACTTAATAAAAATAATAATAATAATAATAATATTCACATTACAACGTGCTTCACAAAGGGCAGCAAAATAAAATAGACAGCTTCGAAAGTCAGATAAAACAGATAAGACAGTTCAGTGTGAAATGGCAAGACTAGGAAAATAAAAAACATTTTAAGAAATAAAAACAGCTCAAAAGAGTTAAAGCTCAGATAAAAATCAGGAAAGGCTCTCTGATAAAAGTATGTGTTAAGAAGGGATTTAAAAAAGATCACTGACTTGGCTGACCTGATTTCCTCGAGCAGATTGTTCCAGAGCCTCGGGGCCCTGCGTCGTGTGGTGTCACTGATGAAAGTCGAGTGACGCACGTAATGTTATGTACCTTACAAATTTTTATAACATTTTGGTTTCATGTGGTACATGACCCCCCCGGTCTCCTGGGTGTCCTGAGTTTGTTTAAACCATCCACCCCCCACCTCCTCCAAATGTAGACTTTTTCCCTCTTTATACTACACTGAAAGCCTGGTGGTCTGACACAGCCACAGATGAGTTTACATTGAAGTCACTTGAAAGCCAGGTGTGTCTCTTTCTGCCATTCACGGTCACTGTGCACACATGGGCGATGACAAAATGTCGGCATTTGACAAGTTGACCAGTCTGGATACTCAGACGTATTAATCAGTTATTTTCATTTTTCTTTAGTTAACTTTGTAGCGGAATTGCAAATATGAGCAGGGACTCACTTTCAACACTTGTCGGCAGGTACCTTAAAACTGAAATATTGTGGAACCCAGGAAAGCGCTCACAGTGTTTTCAACCGTCACTTAGATTACTGGGTAATGTAACAAAGGTGACAAAAAATATACCAGCCTCAGACTCAAATCATATTTTGCAGCAGTTCCTGTGGTTTCTGACGGTGTACTGAGAATATCAGGCCAATAAAGCAGTGATTTATTTATTTGACTTCATACAGTGTAGAGTTCCCTGCTCGAGGTTGATGCAGATTCTTTTGCTATTCCCACTTTCCAGCCAGTACTGTATATTGCTTGTGAGATTGGAGAGATGTGCGCTTCAGTCTGAGCTAAACATGACTCCTAACTTTTCCATGGTGCCTCTGACTGGCTGGTATTGACATGTGGGAGAGACTACTTCTCAACTGTTTGCTCTGCTGTTAGACCAAACGGACGGTGATGGTGTCTTTTGTATTTGCGTGTGAATGCACACGCTCATTTGTGATGAAAAAGGCAAATTAAGTGATAGATTTAAACATTTGGAGGAAATGCATTAAGTGCGGCTCAGACCAGCAATTATATATTACTCCCACCATCTCTGATGTGCCATTATCATAATGTCTCTTTCAGTTATGAGAGTTTATCTTCTACTGTTGTCATAGTGTGGTGCAGGACTGTCAGCGGTAACTAAATGTATCTCACTAAAAGCTTCAATGTGAGTGTTTTGTTTGAAGGAAGTGTATTGTTAGTCTTGTTCTCCTGCCCCTCAGTTGGTAAACTTAATGCTCCAACACTTGCCACACATATCGATGAGCTGTCTCGTATAAGCAGCTCCTTTCACAGGTATTGAAGAAGCACGTGGTGAATGCAGCCATCTGCATTTAAGACTGACTTTGTATCTCACAAAGTGACGGGGGCGACGTGCGCGTAGTCGTTTGTCACATTGTTTTCTGGCGCTCGTGAAAGATTTATTCTCTTATCACAAGGAGCATTATGAGGAGTTTTATTTTCATGTGATAATGTGACAGTTATATGTCGAGAACATGACACCAACATGATGTTAGATCACTGAAGGTACCCTGTGTAGTTTATCTTTTCCTCAGGAAAAACTGTTGCTGTTTGTCCTTTTGCGCAAGCTAGGAGAAGATTAAAACAAACTTTTCTCAAATGTTGATTTAAAAAAAAAATCCACTTCATCTCATAACAAAGATGTAAATTTGACATGAAATGATGTAGACTCGATCACTGCGGTGGATCCCATAACCCGGGGGTCTGAATAGCAGTTGTTTTGTTAACATTTGAATTTTCATTAGGTCTCAAGTTGGGATGATAACGATTTATCAAGGATCTTTAATCAGTTGTTAAGAATTTAGTTGATCAAGTAAAATTTATTCAGTGTACTATCAAATAAAGACCTGAAATATAACAGATTATTTTTATGAGTGTGTTTCAGTGTTATCTGATATTGAAGTCTTTGTGTTTAATATGTTGGCTTTTCGTATTTATATATATATTTCTGTGGAAATAAAACTTTGTTGAGGAGGAAAAAGTATATATTGTTTGGTATAAGGAAACATTTTATGTATTTCTAACAGTGACTAAAAAAAAAAAAGGTTTATTTATTTATTTATTTTAAGTAGTTTTTCTTCTTTTGGCCAAAATTGGCTCTTTTGATCATAAAGGTTGCAGACCCCTACCATAGCCAATGCAAATATTAAGGCTATGTTAATTAACCTTAATCCTACGGTCTGGGGTACCTGCAGACCCCAGAGGTATACTTTTTGACTTTTTGTCAAGAAGGTTAGCTATGATGTTAAGCATATGTGATTAGTAAAGGCAAAAAGTCTTTGTGAAGGTACCTGTAGGTCATATTCAATAGACAACAGGTTGTGCAATGAAAGGTTGTCCAATAATAAAGTGTACTCGTTACAAGCTTTGGCCCTTGTTTGTTTTCCTTTAGTTGTTCAATTTGGCCCCTCTCACATGCCTCCCCCTCTGGACTTTCATGCCAGAAATACTCTTTGAAATGTTAAAAAAGCTTCATGCTGCAGCTTTGAACAGCCTTTGCCCACTGAGATGTCAGAAGTGCTTTTTCTGCAGCACCTCTGACAGTGTCCTCGGTGGCCATGGCACATGGTTGTTGTTGGCTATTAATTAGTGTAAAGCCCCCCGCCTCCACGTACCATCTTCCAGCATGTCAGAGTTGTTTATTTAGCACAACAGGAACAATTAAGCAGTTGACAAGGCAGCCATCGTTTGAAGTCCTTCCTGCTACCTCCACTGGCCTCAAATACAACTTAGCAGACACCTTGCAGCCCCCTGCTGCTGCCTTGTAACCTTCAGCGAATGCCTTGAAATGCATTTTGTAGTATGTTAGCGTATTATCATAACCAGATGCCCACCCTACCGCCCACCTCTGCACATGTTTGAAAAATGAGGTTCGCTCTTGAATATTAAAGACGGCGAGGTTCATTTATTTAGGGCTGTGTTTGGGCCACCAAGGGATGCTGATTTGAATCTCGTTTGTTAAGCTGTCTATCCTTATCTGTCAGCATCAGAGGATGCAATTTCTCTCTTCCCACCTCATCCTCCTTGTCTCCTAAATGGCAGGAATATTTAGAGGTGCTTGACAACTGAGGCATGCAAATTAGCAGTTGATGTTTCCTGCGTTCTTCTAGTTTCTTTCACCCCGCCCCCACCACCACCACCCCCACCTCTGTGTCGGCCCTTTTAGCCTCTCGGAGAAGATGTTATTTGTGATGTTATTTTAGTATCTATGTAGGTGGAAAGTATACGGGGGAATTGCAAAGACTGTATCCATATGTTTTCTCTCAACCTCAATTGAAAGCTTCGTACAACAGCAGCCTCTTTATATGATCAGGTGTATTCTAGAATTGGAACATTAGCTGTCCATGCTTCATTTGCAAAGCCCTGCATCTCGATTTGATGGGGTAACAGAGCAACATATAATGACGACGTACAAGTGTTCTTCCTGAAGGGTCGAGTTTCTACCCAGAACCATTTGCTTCTGAGGAGCCCTTTTTTGAAGAAAGGGGTTTGTCAAGGGTTCCTTGTAAGACTAAGGTTTCGTTAAGTTGTCATCCAAAGAACTCTTTATTGAAGAAAGTTCTTCAAGGTTTGTTCAAAGCATTGAAAATCAAAGATGTGTAAACAATGTTACTTGTAAGTTATCTATAGAATACAATCTGGTTCTTTGTAGAACCCTCAGAAGACACAAAAGGGTTATAGGTAAAATCCTTAAAACTTATGATTTTTTAGATTCCTCTGGGGGGGTTCGACATGAAATCATGGTATATAAAAGGTTTCTTGCTAGAAACCTCTTGGTGGGTTCTTGTTACAGTGGAGAGGTTCTGGATAGACCCCCCAGAGAGAGTTCTGTGTGGAACCATTACACCATAGTAGGGTTCTCTGTAGAAGCTCTCACAGGAAATATAATGAAACCCTTGTATTATAAAAGGGTTCTTGGTAACACCTGCTGGGTGGGCTCTAGATGAAACCCTTAGAATATAAAGTGGGTCTTAGTAGAACCTCTTGGGTGGGTTCTTGTTAGCCCCTTTAGAGTGAGGAAAGTTTTTGTAAAGAACCTCTAGAGAGAGTTCTGGCTGGAACCATTATGCCATAAAGTGTTCTCTCTCACAGGAAACCTTTGTAATTTATTATTATAAGACCCTCCTGGATGGGTTCTACATGAAACACTTCGAATACAAAAGAGTTCACGGTAGAATCCCTGGGTGGTTTCTTGATGAAACCTCAGAATATAAAAGGGTTCTAAGTAGAACCTCCTGTGTGGCTTTTAGTTAGCACTTTAGACAGTGAAAAAATTCTGGATAGAACCCCAAGAGAGGGCTGTGGGTGGAATCATCATAGGAAACTCTTAAAATTTGTTATTTTTAGATCCCACTGGGTGTGTTCCACATGAAAACTTTAGAATATAAAAGATAAGATAAGATAAGATAAGATAAGATAAGATAAGATGAACTTTATTGATCCCACACCGGGGAAATTCACTTGTTACAGCAGCTCAAGTAGTACAGACAGAAAATAACAATAAAGTACTTATAAAATTAAGATAAAAATAGAAAATATACATATACTATCAGATTAGAAATATAGAGTCTAAGAATATAAAATAAAGTGTTCAAGTATAAAATAAAGTGTTCAAGTTACAGAAATAGGAATATAGGGATATGTTGATATATGGGTATATACATAGGCGTGTACAAGTAGCTGCGCAGGATACTTGCACGTACAGTTGTAAAATACACACATGGTGTGTAGCATTAAATATAGAAATGTAAAAAGAGTTCTTATTAGAACCTTTTGAGTGGATTCCATTAGCACTCATAGAAAGTGTAAAAGGTCTGGATAGGACCCCTAGGGAGGGTTCTGGGTGAACCATTACATCATAGAAGGGTTCTCTGCAACCTTTCACTGGCTCTTTGTATATAACCCTTTATGTCGGGTTTGAGGTAGGATTGAAAGGGTTCCAAGTGGAACCTTTATAAAAGGTTCTACCAGGAACCAAAAAGGGTTTTCTTAAAGGGGACAAGCCACAGGTGTGTTTCTAGTGGGCGCTTTTATTTTAAGAATGCCAAGCAAGGCAAATGTCTTTATGTAACACATTTCATACACAAAGGCAGCCAAAAGTGCTTTATACAGTACACATGCTGTACTCAAAAAACAAATGATAAAAACAATAGAAGCAAAAAGGCAAAGGCACACAGAATAAACATCATTTAAAAAACAATTAACAATCAAAAACACAGCGGATATGAACAATAAAATAAGCTAAAATAGGTTTGTTTTAAAGAAAATTTAATTAAAAGCAATTGTAAACAGGTGCACAAACATTAAATTAGTATGAAGTCAATGTTCATAGAAATCATTTTAAAGTTGTAGCCTTAATTTGAACCATCTGCTTATAATAGCTGTCATATTAAGGTTTAATGCTAGTGTGATGTGATCCCTCCAAATTAAAGGTAATCAAAAGCAGCACTGGGCAGCAGAGACTGAATTTGCTGGCAACATCATGACCAGGATGGGGTTTTCAATGCTGGTCTCTGATTACACAATACCAGGCTGAAAATTGCTTGATCTGCCATACGTGAGACCTCAGGATTAAATTTGTTGTTTTATACTGCATAGTGTGTTGAGGGCACCTCTCGAGGCCCTGATGTTGCCTACAGTATTTTGACAACATCTATAACAAGATTACACACATACCGAATCCCAAAAGCCTGCCTCTGGGCCCTGCTGTCTGATTACCTTTGGAAATCACACAGGTCATGAAAAAGCACAAACAGCTGGTCAGTTTGATTAGCTCAACATGTAGTCTGACATGTGTCTCAGCCAAGTCACAGTACGACTGGGACCACCTGGGGCTCACTCCTATTTTCCCAGGTCCTATGTTCCCCATATATGTCTGGCACATAATAGGAGCATGGAAAAATAATCCTAAATTCCCAGTGTCTATATATATCCTCTCCGAGGATGCAATGTCCTGTGTTCCCCAGCTCTGTATGGGACAATGATGGGTTAGGGGTTAGCATAGAGCATAGGACCCTGGCAACTTAGGAGCCTGGGGGCTAGGACCCTGGGAGCCTAGGCAACATGGGGACTTAAAACCCTGGCAACATATAGGACCCTGGGAACATAGGACCCTGGCAAAATAGGACACTGGCAACTTAGAAGCCTGGGGACTAGGAACCTGGGAACTTAGGACCCTGGCAACATTGGACCTTGGGAACTAAGGACCCTGGGAACCTAAGACTCTGGCAACGTGGGAAATTAAGACTCTGCCAACATAGGACACTAGGAACTCAGGATATTGGGAACATAGGACCCTGGAAACTTGGGACCCTGGCAACACAGAATCCTGGGAACATAGAGCCCTGGGAACTTGGGACTCTTGGAACATAGGACCCTGGGACCTTGGCAACAGAGGACCATGGGAGCTTGGAACTCTGGGAAATTAGGATCCTGGGAACTTAGGACCCTGGGAACTTGGGATCCTGGCAACATAGGTCCCTAGGAAATTATGATCCTGGGACCTTAGAACCCTGGAAACATAGGACCCTGGGAACTTATGATCTTGGGAACTTAGGACCCTGAGAACATAGGACTCTGGAATCTTGGGACCCTGGCAACATAGGTCCCTAGGAATTTATAATCCTGGGAAGAAACATAAGATCCTGGGAACATAGATACGTCTCCATTAGCCGACACAAATATCTGATCCCAGCTTTAGGGACCATTTGTTTGCACAATGCAAGGCTGGTCAAATCTCCTTTAAATAAGTGTGTTAAAGCTTGTTCAAAGTGATTCAGCGGTTCTGATTAGGGTGCTGTGTCAGTCTGGTATAATTTCTGTGGTGGACTGCTGCTGCGTGTGTTTTTGATAACATGTAGACAATCTGCTGGGCAGAACATTCACATTAGTGCACACCTACAGTGTGTACTCATGCATAACCACTGCAACTGTTTCCAGTTTTATGGTCTGATGTGTTAACAGTGTTATTCCTCTGCAGCTGACACAAGAGCAAACATTTTAAAGGAGAAATATGTGATAGATTTACTGTCCTAAGTCATTAAATTACCATGTCATCAGAGCTTCAAGTCTTTTAAGCCCTACAGTCATACATATTGCTCATTTTAATATAGTTAGTTGATTAAATTGTTGATTTGATTTTTCATTTTGACTGACTGTGTTTTTCAATGTTTCCATGTAGCCTAGAGCACATGTGTGTGGATGTTTGCACTTGTGTATCTCACTATAACAGTATTGCACTGGGGACCAACATGACTAGCAGCCACCGCTGGCAAGCTGCCAAGTGTTGGTTTTGTGGCGATCGTTTAAAATAAACCAAAACCACTCAAGGCGTAGCATCAGACCCAACAATGGATGCCACCCCAAAGCAAAGTCTGATATGTTATTACTGTAGTTTTTCAAATCAAAGTAGCACAGAGCTGTAAAGAATCCATTTTTCATTCTTTGGGCAGAGATATTGTTTGTGAAACAAGTAAATGCAGCAAGTGACGGCTGATGACCAATGACTGCTGTGACCAATTTTTCTCAGCCCACAGGCTTGTTGAGCTGTTTTGCTGGTCACTCAGTTCTATTTATTCCCATGGACACACATTAAGGGCTTTTGGTCCGCCACCTGCTTCACTCATTAAGTGTTGTATTACAACAAAACACTCAAGAAAGGAGAACTAGAGAGCTTTTGTTCTTTATATCGGGGGCAGAAAAAAAAATCAAATAATAACATGTTTTAAAAATCAGAAAAGTTTAAAGCCTCAACATTCACAGGGTTTAATAAATCCATTAATTACAGTGTTTGGGATACATTTTTGCAGCTTATGACCACATTTTCCCTATTTTATTTGAATATTTTTTAATGATCCTCAACACATAAAATTAGCACTTCACACTAAAAAGCAGTGAGCTGACACTGACCTACAGGGTGAGAAACACTTTCCTGTTAAAGATGCTTACGGACTTTGATTCCCACTGCATCACTATTATGCTAATAATGGTGTAAAACTCACCCACAAGCATAATATTGCAGTTATACAACAGGTAACCAACAAAATAAAAGACACAATCATAACATATTCATAGTGTGGGGTAATTTGCTCCCAAATTAACGAAAAGAAAACCTTTCTGCTAGTGTTATCTCCTCTTCCCTGGAAACACATGGTTTAACTAAAAACTGGACAACAACCACTCGCGTCAGTAGAACTTTTTATTTCCTTTCTACAAACAATTATATAGGCCTATCATATTCAAGACCACAGCTTGGTTTATTATTGTTCTTTTAATGTTTTTATTAGACAAATTTGATATTTTCTTTTTTTAATTATTGTATATTTAAAATAATCAGAACCTGCATTTTATTTTATGTATGCACTTGCACTGATGTGTGTCCGTATGTTATGGATCTTCTCTGTTGATGTGGTGCAAATATTTTTGATACATATCTAATATTTGTGTAATACATTTCTCCTGTGTTGGTCTTTCACATAACTAAGTAAAAGTAAGAAATTATTGCAAAGGATATACATGAAGAGGTTTTCTTTTGGATGAGAAAATTTGAGAACCTCTGTTGTAGCGATCGTGGTATTTCCTAAGAAATACTACATATGCAAACACAAAACTGCATTGCTAGCTCAGTTTTATTGTAACTGAGATATCTGCTGAAAATGTTGTTTTTTTTCCATGGACAGATTCAGATACTACGTTTGCAAATTTCATGTGTATTTTTAAGCTAGAAGCACTTGTCACAGACTCACCAGCACAACTGAATGAGGATGCTGAATGATCCAAACATATCCAGTAACTCCAGAACATTGTCAGAAATAGTAAAGATAGTTGTAATTAACAACATGTTTTTGATCAATACAATATTCAGCTTCAATCTATATTTGTTAGTGTTTGGCCTTTCAAAACAACGTGTTTACTGCAGTCACAAAACCGTTTCCATGTGCTGCTGCTACTGCCGCTGCTGCTGCACACAAGGGAGGCACACACCTGCAGAAACATCTAACAGCACCATAAATTCTATTCATTAAAGCAAGTTGATTTAATTATTCTATAAATGTTGCTTAAACAGCTGCAAGGCATATCCTAAAAGGAGGTCACGGTCTATATAGGCCCCTCTGGGCTGAGTAATTTTTTTTAGTGATGAGCAATGTTTACCGTCACGCTGATTTGAGCACATTCTAAACGTCTAACTGACCAATCAGATTCCTACCCGTTGTATAATATTCATTAATATTGTTTGAAGACACTGAGTTAGTGTTCTACGTTGTTTCCTGTTGTACTGAATTATTTATGTTGTGCTTATTAGTGGTTTTGTCCTTTGAAGGTGTCCAGATAGAAATTATTGTCCCTCTTGAATCATTTATGGCGTCTTTCTTTGTAGCCCCAGTTTGTTTTATATTTCATTGGATTTACTAATATGGAGACAGATAGAGAATCTTTACTATGTATAGATTTTCACCCTTCTCACCCCATGAGCACTAATCATTCCTGCAACCATGTCTCACTTGAGGTTTCCATTAACATACTTGACTCATTGAATCTATAGCTCATTTCACATGTACACTGTGACCCTGAACCTATGACATTAGCTGGAGGAGCTGTATGTGAGAACGCAAATACGGGAATCAGTTGGACCAGATATTAAAGGGATAGTTTGGATTATATAATATGGAGTTGTATGAGGTACTAATCGATAGTGTATTATCCACAGTAGATGGCGGTTGACACTCCCTGAGTTAGGAGAAGCAAAGAGGAGTGCCAGCATGGAAGCTTAGTAATGAACTGCTGCAACCAAAAGTATTTTAGCTACTTAGAAAAGCTTCACCTTTAAAAAAAAAATCAATATCAGTTTTCAGTTTTACATTTTCACTGCTTTACCTTGCTGTTGGACAGCCTTTTCTGACAGAAAACTGCAATTTTATAAGCCAAATATCTCTGTCTTCAAACCAACCAAACTCCATTGGCAAAATCAGTAATTTTATCGTGTAGAACACTGGAGTTGTCTGTCTACTGCTGCCTCGATCTGTTAGTTTGTTTGTGTAACTGTGTGACTTCAGTGAATCTGGACTATTCTTTGGAAAGACAGAGGTCACACAATAACACATCAAACCAACAGATCAAGACACCGGTAGACCAGCAACTCCTGTGTTCTGGGTGATAAAATCACTGGTTTTGCCAGTGGAGTTTGGTTAGGTTGGAGAAAGCGATATTTGGCTTGTATAATGATGATTTCCCCTAACAAAAAACTGTCTGACAGCAAGGTAAAGCAGTGAAAATATTCTAGATATAGTGAACACTTAAACTGATATCGATCTTTTTTTTTTGTTGGACCTTTTTTAAGTGGCTAAAATACCTTTAGTTGCTGACCCTGTCCAGAGCTGTACATTGCGTAGCTTCTTCACCAGGGGCTTATACACTGACTATCAACTGTGCACCTCATACAACCCTACATAAAATAACGTTTCTATCATGTGGAAAAAGTATTTCCTGTCGGTGAGAATGTGTCTGACATGGACATTCTCCTGTTGAGTGCTCCGTGTGTAAAAGAGCAACTCTGGTCTATTTTACTCTCCAAAAGACTCTTGCTGAGCCTGGGTGTCTTGAAAGAGGCTTTTTACTCCTCTCAGGGTAGTACTTTCTTTGGGTTTCCCTTTTTTTTTTGCATTTACCAGTTCACCTGTGCTTATCTTTATGTTCTTGTCTCTGTCCTTTCTAGTGGTGAGTCAGAACCTGGTGACAGACAATGTGTCAGTGGTGGAGGGTGACATGGCGATCATCAGCTGTCGGGTGAAGAACAATGACGACTCCGTTATCCAGCTGCTCAACCCCAACAGACAGACAATTTACTTCAAAGACATGAGACGTGAGTATTATACATTACTGTCATGTGCACTTTCATCTTTTGTAAGGCATGTTCTTGTCTACTTAAGTACATTTTGACTGGAGGAAAACAATGCTGTCATGAACCCGCTACTGACGGCCATTTATATGCATGTTTCATTCACAGTCGTCACTAAAGCAGCCAATTTTATTTTCTTTGTTCAAATTACAACAATGCAACTTGCATTTGAGAGTCTATTGTCGAACACAATTAGATACCAACAACAACTCAGCAGACTGATGTTTTTATCCGCTTGTTTCCAATGAGTTTTGATTTGTTATCGGTTTATTTGTTCAGTCTTTTGGCTTCCAAAGGGCCACAATCCATTCCACCTCCAAAATGTGACATGATTGAAAATTTAGGCAGTTTATGCTTAATTAGCTGTCTGGTGTGACTACAGTCATATTTGCCAACCCTCCTGATTTCCCTGGGAGACTCCCATTTAATTGACCTCTCCCGGTTTCCTCACAGGGTCACAAGTCTCTCGTATTTCTCTCAATTTATGATACGTTTTCACACCTTTTTTTCTTTTCGTTGTCAAGCCATTTCTGGCGCTCTACAGCGTATATAAGCCCCGTGACTCTGAAGTCTACTTTTTTTTCCACCAGGAAGGCAATACAGCTACACCAAATGTTGTTTCCTGGCATGCACATGACGCGGATGAGAGCTGTTTACGCCTGCTGTATCCAGTTCTTTTTAATGCATCCATGCTCGCGTAAATGAGTGTGAGAGACGGACAGAGAAATAGAGAGTACAAAGAGAGAGAAATACTCAAGCAAATTTCAGGCATCCTGAAAAGAAGAATTCACATTTCTTATGTAAAGTTTGAAAGGAAATTAGAAAATTTTTTCTAAAAGCAGCCTAACTAACAAACCCTCAAAATATTTGTAGAAAATTGATTTTCTGTGCTTTGGTCCCATTGTAATAAGGGTCAGTTATAGGTCACCTGCAGGTATCTGTTTGCAAAGAAAGTATACTTATTATTTGTTATTTTCATCCCTTAAAGCTACTACAAGGAGTTTTCAAAAGGTTATGAAATATTCTCAATTTATTACTGATGCTTCGTTATGACCTACGTAAGTAAATGAGACCAACAGCGAGAAGATATTCTATATTGTGTAATCTGCTATTTCTGTATAGTGTTTCTTGCCTGCCACTAGGTCAGATCCTCCTTAAAATCAGAAAAAAATGAGCCTGTGCTGACATTTTTCCAGGCAAAGTTAAAGTGAGTGGTACCTTGGCTAGTTAAAAAAGAAAAAGCTGTAGATTTTTCTTCAGATAAATTTATTTTGACATTATATTCTGTGGATATGGTGGAAACAGGACTGCTTTCGTTTGTGGGGGGCCTCCAAAATCAACAAAATATGAAAGTTACTTGTAGTTGCAGAATGCAGGAAACATTTGCATTGATGTTAAAGCCAGTGGCAGTTCCAGACCTATTTTACTGGGAGCCCAGGCTAGGACCAGGCAGAGGGACACATTTGACCTGGTACAAAAGAGACAAAGGATGTAAAATGTTCAAGCAAAAAATTATTTTTTAAATTTTTTTTTTTTAATCTCAGTACCTCGGGAAGGTTTTGCAATGAAACAATCCACTGGGCTTCTAATGTGAAGCTGGTGGTTTACTTTTGACCATGAGTGTGGGCGACTTTACACATACAATATATGTAGATATACTATATGAACTAGAATTTGTCTTTTTTTGAACAAGGACAACTTAACAGCTTGTTCATATTAACGTAAACAGTGCAAGACCTAAAACTGAGTGTCCTCACTTATACTTTCACTCAACATTCAACATGATTGACCTTCTTGCAGTTGATATTACGTACAGTTGAAGCTGTTTAGGTATTAAACTTGTCTATAAGAGATCATCTATGGGTTATTATTTTGCTGTCAGAGGAGAGAGTAGACTGTAGCTGGAGGCAAACACTGCTGCAAGAGAGAGAGAAATATCATTCAGCGCTACCGTGTCTTTATGTGACTGATATAGTGTGTGTTTAATTATAGCCTGAGGCAATTTGATGTGATCAGATGACATGTAAATCAACCCCAGTGAGGCATTTATTTATGTCAGTTTCACAGGTTTAATTTGCACGCAGTTATAAAATTAGGCAGACATTTGACATATCATTTACATTTACTAACACTGTGTTAAACTACAATTTAAAGACAAAGCTGATAAATTAAGACAAATATCATAAAACATGTACTTTAACCAAAGCGTTGCTGAGTGGAGCTGGCAGTAAAGTTGTATAACATTAATTAATATGCTCTCACATTACTTGCACTTCCAGGGAGCTGCATTAAGTTTGACCCACATGTCTGCAGCAGGATTAATACAGAATGAGGTTAATACAATCTACCAAACACGTTCAGCTTTCAGCATGTCTGCTTTAATAAAAGCAGCTCATATCCCATAACATTTAATGACCTGTTATGTTTATTCGTATCCTGGCCAATTATTGTGTCACAGCTCCAATTAGCTGTGTTCAGCTGGACATATTCCTCTCTGTGCTCTGTCTTAACAGGTTTGGTCTTTTTAATTATGTTTTCTGAGCCTCTTGGATTAATATAGAACGAGGCTAATACAATGTTGACTTCAGTATAACATGTTGCTGACCCCTGTATCTATATAACAGCGGCATTATGTTGTAAGTTCAAATTGTACAGAGATTGTGGAGCATTTAGCAGGCATATACTTTACCAATGCAGATGATGGAGACCAAAACCAGACCTGAAAAGAGAGTCAACATTCATTGGATGGTCAGCAGGGCCCCTACAACCCCTCAGTCACTTCAAATCGAGCAAGTGTCAGTGAGTGTGCATCACAATAACAGGATAAAACGGACTGAAGCTTACAAAAATGCACAGAGGGAATATTCCAATGAGGATTTATAAATAAGGGGAATCATAGGTATATTTTTATATCTATTATTCCTGGCACACGTATTAAAAAACATCCTTGTAACAACATGCACTGGTGATTAACTGAGAGAAGGTGAAGCGAGTGGTTGGTAAACAAGTTTCGGCTCTTGACGTGTACAATGACGCAGAAAACTTTACAACTGGAGTCTCTATATCACCACAAACCTAAATGTGATGGAAGCACAGACAAGCACAGACAATCGATGGACACGGAGCGTACCTTATTACCAAAATAAACAGAAATTTCTCAGTTGCCAGAAAAAAAATACTTAGCAAAGGTCAGTCTCAAACCCAGGTCACTGGGTGTAACTAACCCACTCAAACACCACCTTTTGCCCTCGTCATTGTTGCTTTTTATACCACGTCTCAGAGCATATACCTTCGGAACAGATTAAGTTGTAAAAACCACGATATACTTGTGCATGCACATCAGACTAGAGCAAAAAAAATGCTATTTCTTTATTTTACATTAAGAACTTGTCCTGAAAGCTTCTTGTTGGCAGCACACAGCCTGTATAGTTCATGTTTATGACATTTTTGAATATCACATCTCTCTGAACCTACAATGGAACAAATCGTCAGTGCTATTAAATAAATGTGTTTTTTGACACATTGATGTTGTAACCATATTTCAGCTGGTTAAAATGAGGGTGAAAAGAGGTCTTAGACATTCAGACGGAATATCAAGCAGTTTTCAACTAGTAATCAATGCTGAAACCCCAGTTGCTCACTAGGAAGGTTTTATTTGCAAGTCCTCTTCAAATTCTAAAATGTCTTTTAGTGTTTTGTTTTGACATAACTGTGCTGCAATGCACTGCTTCCTTTGACTGAATTTACATTAATGTTCGTAAGCTGCACGTTCATTAGCTGCATCTTTCTCAGATGTTATGGCATATCTGGAACTGTTTGCTGTTTACTGCGTAGTTACAGTACAGACTTCAGCCTTGAGCACAAAAACACACTGTACATGCACTCACGACTTAGTTCTCTCTATATTCTGATCCGCCAGAGACTCCTTGGCCCCCTGTGAGGTGAGTGTCAGGCCCTCCTCCACGCTCACCACCCCCTCGTTATTCATGTTTACCGCCGTGCAAACACACATTCTACATACTATACAAGGGCAAACTCGCAGCGAGCTCTCATGCGTATGCTAAACCGAGCTCGGTATTTATCTGCTGTTGTGCCAAGCCACTGTGAGCCGACTCCCACAAGCTGGCTGTCAAGGGCAAGGTGTTCTTCTTTGACGAGCGGCTCCTTGATCTCCTGTGATCCCTCCCAGGCATCTTTGCCGCAGCTGCACTGCTTCATTATGACATGGCAGCCTCCAAACAACATTGGCCCCTTCAAAATATCACATCTGCCATCTCTGTCTGAGTCCACGCTGCTGGATTATGTCTGCGAGTGTGAGATGGAGAGCGCACGGGGGTAAAGAGACAGAAAGAGGGGGAGTGCTTTGAAACCGGCTGCAGTTACATACACGGAAGTTCACTATTTGGTCACCCCACTGTTAAACTTCATGTTCACCCAGACCAGGTCTGATGCATTCTGGGAGTCATTTTATTCAGTTCAGTTGATTTTAATCAAGTTCAAATGTCCCTAAGATTCGGAGAGGGATGTGTTCCACTGATATCAGACTGAATTGTCAAGTCATTACACTCCATTTCCATATTTAGTCCACTCTAGCCGATTTCCCTGGGGGACGGGAGTTACGGGATTAAATTTTCCATAACCAATTCCCAACGTATGCACCTGAATCTAACATCATTTTCATAGATGTATATTATAATGAACTAAATAAATCAAGGAAAGCTCATGCAGCTCGTCTGGTGCATATGCCAAAAGTTTTATTGTTTCTGGGTTCCCACTCTATAGACTTCACATTGTGATGACATCACACACTTTTAAATTGCTTTTCTCAGCTCTTGGAAAGTTTTACAAACACAAAACCTCCATGGATCGAAAATTCATAATAGAAAGTCATAATTGAACTTTGTTTAAACTCTGAGATGTCCTGTCAACAGTCTTACAGATGTTTCTTTATTATTTATAAAGGTGGCTGACAGGGAAAACGCTTCTCTTCTTTGCAATATTGTGAGTGGTCACTGGGGAAAATTGGAGGCAAGGCTGAGCAACAATGCCCTGTCTGAGTTTATATAGTACATCTATGGTCATTTCAAGTCGACACTGGTACGTTGCCATGCCAACATACATTGTTTTTGCCCCCGCAGTCTGGAGGTTTTGTAAGACTGTGAGTACGTGAGGGGTGGTTATGTTGCTTTACTCAGACGTGAAGTGTGTTGATGAGCTTTAGGTTGTGTTTGCTGCCACAGAAAACAAATTAGAAGTTGCTGTAATGTTACCACGGCGTTTTTTCCCAGCACAGTTGGTGAGAAGTCCGGTCTGTAAAAAGCTAACACTGGCTAGTTAGCAGCTACGAGTCAGGCTAAAAAACAATTTTAAAAGCCTAAAACAGGACATTTTCCAAAATACATTTTGGAGCTATGGAGCTGGAAGGCACTGGTAAAGTAACAAACACAATCAGATGATTGATCACATTTTCAGACCACCATGAAGTTAGCTCATAGGTAGTACTAATTAGCTCTTAGTAGCCTTTGAGAAAATGTTACACTGCAGCCTGCACTGATCTACACACTTATCTTCTTTGATCGACTTAAAACAGCCTCAACAGCAGCATTTAGCCATGTCTATAGCAGTCACCCTTCTTATTGTTACTACATGTTAGCTTGACAGCACCTTGACAACAGCGTTAATCCTGCCCCATGGTACTGATTGGCTAATCATTAGTCCCCCCGTGGCACTCATTGGTCATTTATTTTTTCCTCAAGAAATTGCTGTTACACCACGATGCCAGAATAGAGAATCAGTCAGCTAGGCGGAGCGGGTGGATTCAAAGGTCTGGACGTGTTGCACTGGGTTTTTGTACATTCCTGTCTTTGGCATTGAACCAGATGCTGAAAAGCACAGTGTTCTATAACCATGTATATTTAAAGGCATACGAGTGATTTAGTATGCAATTCTTACACAAAGCGTGGAAACTTACAAAAACAGACTGAATAAAAAATGGCCAAAATCGAAGCAGCAGAGCTTTAGTATCCAATATGACTCAGGCTCAAAGCGCACAACTGTATTTATTTCCCATAATTCAACTGGAAGGTGTCTTTCATGAAGGCCTTCCTGACTGGTAAACAACCACATCTTTCCTCCTTGACTCACAACAGGGGCATAGAGGTTGTTCCTCTGCAGCCTGGGATTGTAGTGCTTTCCCTCTGGAGGTCCTACTGTAGTCCCAAAGCCCACGTCGTGATAACCCCTGATGACATAATAAGGGGGTATTTTACCAGACTTGACAAAGCATCTCCAGAGAAGAAGAAGCTGTTTTCACAGGCTGACTTGCGATCCCCATGATGAATAAACTGGTGTGTGTGTGCGTGTGTGTGTGTGTGAAGTTGGTGGAATACCCCTTTAAATTTTAGCTTTGGGGCTGTTTGGTGCAGCTTGGTGCAGACCTACAGTACAATCCAATCTGTGACAAGAACAAACATCCTGTATGACGCTTTAGTATGAATTGTTGTTTTCACTGTTGTTAGTAACCAGAGTTTGCACAGATGGTGATGTTTCCATGGCACACTGACTTATTTAATATGTGAGTACTGTTGTGCTCCACTCAAACACCCAGCTGGTAGGTTGTAGCTCAAACTGCCATATGTTTTAGGGAAACATTATTTTTTCTTAAAACACAATTAAACTTTTCAACAGCAAATGTTTTGTCTGTGAGATGACAGATTTTAACTTTTTTGCATTACTTTTATTATTGATAAACTGAATTAATTATGATTAACACTCAAGGTTGTTGGAATTTATACAGATTATTTAGAAAATGATCCCCATGTGTTAATAACTGGAGAGATTGTTATCAAATGTCTGTCCCTTACAATGTAAGCTAATTTAAAATTCTCCTACGGATTGGCCGAATCACCACAACCATTCTCCTGCCCTTTTTTTATTTTATTTTAAAAGGGGGAAGGGGCCTTTTATGGGGGGGATAGCAGGTCAACAGTACATGGCAAACAGAAGTGGTATACACCATCTGAAAGCTGGGAAACTCAATATAAATGTGAGAGGCAGCACTTTGTTTTGTGTTTTACGTATATGCTTATTCAAATTTTGAAAGTTAAGAACGTATAAGGGCTTAGAACATTATAATTGTAGTATATGATGGCCATTCCCATGATGCTCCATCATGTCTTATATCCTGTTGCAGCATTTTTTAGCTTGATACTACAGTTTTTGTCCACTCAAAAATTGGTCAAAAATCCCTTCAGAATACATTAAGGAATAAGGTCCTTGCAGAAAAAATCATATTGTGATGTGGGATCAAAAAACTGTTGACATTTGGAGATTTTTGCAAGATTGGATGGGATGCACTCCTGTTTAATATCTATATATTATCAGTATACCTGGAAAAGCCATCTATCCTCTGACTGCCACAGGTCTCTTGTTTGTGTTTGTGAAGTTTTAATGAGGCTGTGATTACAGAGGTCACTGTAAGTCATTTTACGCAGAGGGGTCAAGTTTTGAAAAATGGTCTCACTACAATGAACTGGCTATTATGGACGCTATTAGCATCACACCCAATTTATGCAATTCCTATACTATTTAGTGAACCCAGTATGCAGAAATATTAAAATAGAATAGTTGTTCCAGTTTTTCCCTTGCCAAACTGTTAGTAACCCCTCTTCCAGACAACCTAACATGACATGGATGGTAAAATTGAGCCAGTTACAGCCTCTGACAGACAGTGGTGTCGGTCGTGGTCGTGGGTGTCCGCACTGAGTTGAAGAGGTTAACAGCAGAGATTGTAAATAGATCTCACGTCTCTTTTGCTTGGTTTACACTTTGGACAGCCTTATCCTCCCATTTTTATTTTTAAAACCTTATGGTGTACAAGGCAACACGTACGTCTAACATTCACTAAAGAAAAGTATCTTCTTCTACATCATTACTTTTATAAAAAGGTTAAGAGGAGCACTTGAGCGCTGACACAAAAACAGTGCCCTTGTTCTCCTGTGGAGGCGGGAAGAGTTTCAGCTTCTTTAGCAGTGGGTGATCTGTCCACTGAAGGCCAGCAAGGTTCAGGGTAAAAGACTTCATGCGAAAACAGCTTAATGAGGCAACTCGGAGGGGAAAAAATATCTCTAAAACATTCTGACATGAGTAACACGATCAGACTTGGCAAGGAGACTGAATTTGACCTGATTATTATTTTAATGAATTAAATAAATTGGGGAAAGTAACTTATTTGTTTATATGTAGCTTTGGCTTATTGTGATTCATGAAGTCATTTAAATTTAAAAACATATTTCATTTTGAAGTGTTATTTATCCACCCACGCACTCTCCCCCAGACTCGAGGAAGCTAAGGCGGGCTGCCTTCCTTACTGTCCACCAGACTCCATTAACATATTGCTCAATTTAACGGTTACAAACATCTACTCCTAAAAGATTATTAATAATTTTTTACAACTCATGAACAGATACTTCACAAATAATAAATAAATATGTATATAAATAACAGAAAATAGAAAATCAAATTTCATGGCTAGACCCTAAAATCCCCAGATACTCCAAATACAGTCATTACAGGTAATATTGCAACCCCACCCACACAAACGTATAGGCTCGACAATTACACACACATGTGTGCATTATAAGCTCCTTATAAATGATGGCACTTAATGATGAAAAAATAATTTTAAATCAAATTGGATATTTTTTTCCCAACATTTTGAAACAGCCCAACTTTACGATTTTATGTTCTTGAAATTCATTCTTCAGTATCCTCCATATTTTCTCACAATATCAGTTAAAAACACTTATTCCTGCTCGAAATGGACATTTCAAAGCAATATTTCAATTAAGCATGTTGCCTTAATCTTATGACATGTCACTTTATGATTTAGTACAGTAAATATATTACATATACATCCTTTAAACTTATTAAAGTTATTTTTTTAAAATCAAACATTCTGTGTCCAGTAGAAGAGTGATGAAAGTTTCTCAGTGGTTTTGTTGCAAAATCAGGATGAATGTTGAAGCATGAGTAGGCAGCAGTGTCTCTCTGCGTATCCCTGGCAATCAAAAATTCTGTGTTCTACACCCAAGCCAAGTGAAAAATACCACACATTGGCCGTGCTGTCATGTCATCACTCATACCAAAGCATGAATCCGTGTCTTTTGGCCATTTCAGAGGCAAAATTGGTCTGTTTCGTGTGTGACCAGGATCTTTCACAAGAAGTAACTGTTAAATCATCTTCCCACTTGAAAGGGGTCTAGCATGTTAAAGTCAAGTAGAGACAGCAGGAGGGAGTCCAACTAACAGGCTGGTGAGACGAGTCATTCAGCTCACTCTTGTATTTGAGTGTTTCAAGCAGCTCTTCATGTTGTGCGTCCGTTTTTAAAGCCCCGATACATCATCGTCTTATCATGTTAGAGCTGCCAACTGGTTTCCTTGTTAGACATCCAGCAGACATGGAACAATATGACTGTTGCTTAGAAGTGATGTTTCTGGCCACCTGCATTCCTGCCTCTACCATTTATGCATCGTTAAAATAAAAGCAACTGCACTGTGGATGTAAGTTACAACATATCTCTCAGCAAAAGTAAATCGTTAAAATGTCAGTGAAATTTCAGCACAAAACTGTCACCAGATTTCTGTACTTGCTTGCTATTCAAATTCATACCCCTCAAGATGTTTCTTAGTTCAGCAGCCATCGTAGCATTTTTATCTAGCATTAGCTTTGTTGCGACTGAGGTTGCTAGCTCCTACAAATGAAAGGTCTAATATTGTAGAAAACAACATATCTCTGTACTGGGCTGGCTGTAGCTCCTTTTTTCTCCGTTTTTCTCCTTGTGCGCCTGAAGGCTTGGACGGTTTCAGTATGAAATAAAATGTGAAAACAGATATCTGCCTCTTGACATCTGTCCATCAGTCAGTCAGTGTAGCAATCTCTGGCACTTTCCAGAGTTGGGCTGTCTGTGATGTGCATCCCTCACTTTCAGCGTGCACAGCAAAGTGCAGGGCAGATGGAACATTGTGAAGAACAGGAGTTCAAAGTGTAATTCTTTTTAATTTGGTTGTTTAATTGTTACCTCAAAATATTGTTATTATTTTTATTGTTCCATTGAGAGCAACCAGTGCCCACCAGGGTTTTAGTTAATGGGATCCTTTATAAATAGATACATTTGTCATAAACTCTGGATATAATAACTTAACACAAGCCCCAAAAATAGAATTGCTAAATGCAACATCTGCAGTGATAAATTATGCTGGGTGGCCAAATATAAAATTTTATCCAACACCTGAAAATGTACCTGGATCGGTGAGTCACATTGTAAGTTAATGTGAAAGTTAATGTTAGCACCTATGGATGGTTGATGGTGATTGATATCGGGTGATGTGGTTGTGTGCTCACCCTTCTGCCTAGCACAGGCACTCCACCAACTCTAACAAATTAGCTCTTTGATTGTGTGATTTTGACTTTTGTAGTTTTGTTTTGTTTTTGTTTTTTTCAACTCCGTACTGTTTGATCTTTTGCAAATAAGGAACATTTGGGTTGTCTGAGCTTATTTTGAAAACTTAAACCAAAAATATGGGCCCTAAAGCTGACCCCTGGGTAACACCACATGCAAGGGGGTCAGGGGATGAGGAACATTCTCGTATCAGAACAGAAGAATCTGCTAGAAAGGCCAGACCGAAACCAATCAAGAATAGTGTCTTCAATACCAACGCATTTCTCAGTACAATTAGTAAGAATATTCTGGTCAACTGTATCAAATGCGGAAGTCAAATCCAGCCAAATTAAGATTGATCAAGCCCCAGAATCTCCTGCAACCAGTAAAGCATTAGTCACCTTTATAACAGGCATTCCTGTGCTATGCTGGGCCCTGATTGATGTCTTTCAAAGATACTATGATTGATAACTCATTGGGTTCAAAAGGATTTTAAAACTGATACTAAAAAGAACATTAGAAAAGGGGAAAATATCTTTGATTATGATCAGCTGTGCCAGCGAGAATACCCCCCATGATTCTTAATAACCACTGAAGCAATGCTCCGATATTCTGCATTTATGTGGTGGTGACTACACCATTTGGAAGCCTGGACTTCACCTAGAGTGGGGAGGCGGCTGGTTGTAAGAATGTAATTACCCCCGCCCCACCCCGTCTCACCCACTCTGACACCCAATAATAAAACTTTGATGTGCTCCTCTCAAAAAGTAGCGGCAGCCACTAATCACAATTGATTGCAGCCACTTAGGCGAGGCGCACTCATCATCTCCTGCTCTCTCTGGATGGGAGTCATCCTCGGCTGGTGCCGGAGAGAGAAAAAAAAAACTATTCAAATGAAATGCAGAGAAAGAATGAAGATGAATCAAGAGAGGGGAAAAAGAAAAAGCAAGATGAATTAAAATCATGCAGTCAGCAGAGGTGAAAAGGGGGAGAAGGAACCATTAGAGGACTTATTGATCCCAATTTTCGCCACAAGAGTCATCCACTCTAATTTTACCTTCACTGTCAGCTACATTTCAATGGTGAGATCACGGCAGCTTAATGGATGATAACGTGTGTTTGCACAGCCTGTTTGGAGACTCATAACCAGTATTTTACAATTACATCTCCATTTAACTGTAACTTTTGGATATTTATGATAACTTCAAAACATGAAATGTGTATTTATCTGAGGAAGTAACCGCTTGAAAGGTTTAAATCCTTTTGAAGTTTGGCTTTAAATTGTAAAAAATGCATATCTAGTGGTTAATAATATTAAAGTTTTGCATCTCATTTAGCCAATAAGTATTTATAACTATCAGAAACAGCACAGCACATTTTGCAGTTAATATCATTTCTGAAGATTGCGTAGGTGTGGCAGATCACGTTTTGATTGACATCTCCCTCAAGCTTAGCAATTTTCTGCTGTGGACTGCTGTAGACAGGTGCAGCAGAAAAACTTATTTTAGCCACTAAAAAAAAAATAGTACCACCTAATCAGTTTGTGACAATCTGGATTTTATAGCACCAGATTTCTACACCTGGATACACCCCTGTAAATACCGACTTGCACACCAATCTACGATTCACTCACTGATTCATTCCCGGTTTGTGGCACCGTACAGTTCCCCTCCCATATCGGTCATTCAGTTCGTCAGGAAAGCAGGTGAGTAGAGGAGTCACAATCAGAGCAGCACATTCAGGGCAGTAAAAACAAAAACACATTATAGTTGTTAAATCCCTTGCAAACATTTTATAATCACCCCACAACACTTCTCATTAGCTGCTTATCAAAGATGGTCACTCGTCTGCAACATAGCACCAGGTGTAAAAATGGGGGTAAAAAATATAGATGGTCACAAGTTTAAGTGTATGCTGTATTTATTTTCACCACTTTATTTTGCCATCAGACAGCCATTTCTGACAGGAAACTGAAGCTGCCATCTATGCCGCTGGTGTGTAACCTGTGGCTCCGGAGCCGCATGCTTCCTGTGGCTTTGGCAAAAAATTATATGGAAATGAATCACAGTTATTTATTTATTTTAACATATTAAGTGTAATTTCTCATTGTTGTTAGTCCACACTGTGAAAATGAAAAAGCTGAGAAAACGCAAACTTTCAAAGCAACATACTCTAATAGAGTTTTGAAAAAGTTTTACCTCACTACAGATCTTTTGTTGAGATAATTAACTTTTCTTCTTTGAATGAACTTAAGAGTTTATCCAAAGAAATAAGAGTTTTAGAAACCCACAAAAGTCATTCAGTCAACTCATTGGCGTGAAATTGAGTGAAGGTTAAATTTTTTATATTTTCAATTAAAAGCATTTAATTTTCAGGTCCCAAAATAATGACAAATCAGGATCACAGCTCACTGTGACTAATTTTTGAAATACATTTTTTTTTTGAGTTTCTAAAAGTCAAAGATTCAACTTTATCTAAAGTAGCTTTAAACTGATTGATTTCTGAAAGGTATAATTACTGTTTTTGTCAAAGGAGTCTGGAGTGGTATAATGACCTCAGCTCCTGTTGTTGGGTTGACTCAGAGGCAGATTAAGTGGGAGCAGAGAGGTTTTGTTGCACCGGTTTGAGTGAGAATCATTTTTAGATGCTTACTAATATGTACATGCGACCCTAGTTAGAAGGCTGTTGTAGATTTGAGTTTCCAGTGGCTTTAAAATGGTACAGAACATTTATGAAAATTATTTACTCTTGTGATCAGACGGACGACTTTGCCCTTAAATGTTTATACTGTTGCAAAGGAAAAAAATGACCATATTTTATGGTTAATAATCAATAAATGGCCAATGATCTTTAACCAACAGTTGACAGTTTGGTTTGTTTGTTTGTTTCTTCTGCAGAAAGTCCCCTCAAAGTTTGTCATCTCATCAAACACTTAAAATGATCTGCGTTTACTAAATTTTCCTGAAGAGTGACCTCTTTTGGTCGTGTCAATTATTACTGTGAGATATTATGATTTTCTGCTCCTCCTGTCGACATGCTCAAGTGTCCTTGAGTTAGACACTAAACCTCAAATTTTCTCTGATGAGCAGGCCAGTGCCTTGACCACCCGATGTGTGTGGGTGAGTGAGAGGCTGAAAAAAACACTTTGTCCAGCTCAGGTTGAAAAGTGCTATTTATCTGGTGATGGTTGATTGGACAAGATTCCAGCATACAGAGTCTTAAAGTCTATTTTAACCCAGTACTTACATACTATACATAAGTGTTGTTCACAGTAATCCTCACTCCTAAACTGTAAAACATGGGGGACAAAATCTACAGCCCACAGTCTTATGAAAAACATGTTTAAAAGTTCAGCTAAAGCTGTTAATGTGCTCCAGGAAAATTATGTCTTATATTTTTGTTCAGGCTGTCAAGCTAAGGTTTGTTGAAAGCATACATTCAACTGTCAGGACGAATCCGTCCAACCATTGTTTAAAAGAGGAGAAAGAAGGAGAAGACTTACATGTTTGTATTCTGTTCTCATTGACGCACACAAGCTTGAAATAAGGGGCGGATCCAGAGAAATATTCATAGAGTGGCAAGAAAGTGGCAAATGGTCCCAAATCTTCAGACCTGATCCAAATACTTGAACACAACTTTGTTGAACACAAGCCCAACACTTTGCCTAAAATCTGCAGAGCAGATAATTAAATTATATGCATTAATTTACACTCTTTACCAAGTTAGTTTTCAAATTAATCTAAATTAATCTATTAAATTTGACAGCCTTTAGATGGGAAAAGTCATTTTCTCTGGGCTTCGATTTGAAAATGTGGTCACAGTGCAAACTCTCAGGCAGCTTTCTGACTAATGTGGCCTTTTGTTGTGGGTGAGTGATTTTAGCTGCTGTTTTTGTTCTTTTGTATGTTGCACTTACATGAGTGATGTGAGATGTGGACATGTTTGTCTGCAGAAGGGGCCGTCTCAGAGATGTTGGTAGCTACAGTACAGCAATCTGGCGGAGACACTCATAAATGCCGGTGAATATTTGGGTTTAGTCAGGGTTAATTTGCTCCTCACACGATCAAATATGAGTTACTATTGCTGAACAAAACATGCTGTAACAAAACTAGCAAAGCAGGAAAAAAGCCATCAGCAGTTGTTGTGAGCGAGTGAGACTGAGAGAAGTTGCCTGCTGAGCTGGGTGAAATTGAAACTTACTGTAAGACTCTACAGTTGAACTTGGACACAACTTTTCATGGCCACATCTCTTCATATATATACAGTATATGTTAGTATTAGATCATTCCAAAACTGGGGTGGCAGCTGCAGTGGCAAGGCAATGCAACAGGACCTATGCACATGCATCAATCGAAAGATATCAGGCTTCCACATACATGTAGTAAGGCGCCCCAAGCATTTAAGGGTTCTGTGACTTGCTCAAGGGCACCTCAGTCATGTTGAGGGGGTGAACTTGCATCACTGGCACTGGTCTGTGCTGGACTGATGCCCTGACAGCAGCAAAACATGGTTTGTGGGTACACAAAGATGGAATTTCGCAGTAAAGAAGATTGTACCTTTTCGAAGATAGCCTCTCAGTTTGGCTCAGACTGCTAAAACCCAACTATATCCTATAAGACATCCGTCCATCTACCCATTAATCCACACGTTTAGGTGACACAGCACTAATGTTGCAGTATTTTCTGCTCTGGCACTCAGTGTTGACACTGATCTTGTTTTCCTTTACTGGACCTTTTCCGAGTTTTCCTCTATTTGGCATGGAGAGTGGCGCACATCGACGCTATTAGAAACATAAATGCGTGGAGTGTTCACAGCATACAGAACAATAGGCTTCATTAAATCTGGCATACTGTTTATCAGCAGCAATCAGTATGACCAGTGACACTGCACTCAGTAATTTGAATAGGGAGACTTTCACTTTGTCAGCTCCCTCACAAAGTCTCCTTGGCTGTTCTTCAGGACAGCTCTGTACTGTCTTATCACTGCTTTTAAATTAGCTTCATCACCATCAGCTGTAAAAACTGACAGATCAGATAATTTACAGCTTTTCAGAGTTTGGACAGACTTCTCTTCTAAAGACTTGACTATCAATTACCTTTGTCAGGCATCTGTGATGTCCTTCTCATGCTATCAGATATGATAGAACAAGAGAGGAAGAACAGGGCAAAAAGAGCACGAAGCTAAAGGTCACAGTCTTTTTTTGGTCACAAAGAGGAGTGAAATGTGTGTTCTAGTGTGCTCTGACGTACCAATAAAAGAACTGTCTGCAGTGTTGTCCGGCTCACCTTCTCTTTGCCAGGGCTGCCATTTTTTTTCCTCCTGAAATATACCACTGTGTTCAACCCTGCTGAGTGTACCAGGCTGTTCTTCATCCTCTGTCCTTGTATCTCTAAGCCTACAGTATTGTCGTCCCAAACCTTGAGCTTGGGGAACTGTGTCCTTGCCTCGCTGCCACAGAGCCTCAGTGTCTTTCTTTTCAATGTTTTTTCATTCAGCTCATGCTTATACCACAATGCCTTATTTAGAAGGGATGCATAAGAGGATTATGAGATCTCTGAGAAATGCTTCTGTGAAATGGATTATATCTGATTGGCAAGGATTTTGTCAAATTGTTGACACACCAAATATTTCATTCAAATATTGATGGATGTTCCCTCAGTACAAAGTGTGAGTTGTTTATTTGTTAGTTTTGTCCTGTTTGTTACAAAGAGCAGGATATTTTACAATTTTTGGGATTTCTCTGAAACTTGAAGGTTAGGGCACTGGCAAAGGAACAAGTGACTCTTTTTGCAGTTCTGAATCCAGCTGCAGATCTTCAATTCTTTTTCTGTAGCATTGCAGGATGTTTTACTATTTTTGCTGTTGTCTTATGAAATATTTGTAGTCTAGCTCCAGAGCTCTGAATCAGAACCATTATCTCATTATCTCACAAGTCCACTTTTTTCCATCAAAAAGATGTTTAAAAATTTGAAGACGTTGATTGAACGGTCACATTGAGACAATATTTCACCGGGCTTTGCAATAGTGACATTTTTTATAGCAGCTTATTGTCACTTTGGACCCTCCTTTACATTGAAATTTCTTTGTTGAAAGCCAGAATAAACATTTGCCACACGTAGGACCCTGGCAATCTGGACAAAAGTCCTGTCTTTAACCCACTCGTAGGCCACATCTTTTTTGTTGCTCTTTATAATACATCCCAACACAGTTATCTTTGGAATAATCGAAGATGTGACCAGTATGCCGAAGTACTTGAGCATGTGCGTCAGCTACAGCAAGAAACACAATTTCTCTTTTTTTGACATCAGTTACTTCTCCCATTATTACGTCATCAAAGCTTCTTTCTGGCAGCACACAGCCTTTATAGTTCATATTCCAAACATTTTTATATTAAACATTAAATGTCTTCGTGTAGAGCAAATATCACTCACTAATGAAATTCGACTCTGGAGAAATGCCTCTCTTTCAACCTGTAACTGAAAAAATGATCAAAATGATGAAAGAGAATGTGTGTTTTTGTGACATGTTAATGGTATAACGGCATTTTAGCTGGTTGGAAAGAGGTCTTGGACATTCTTATCAAATACCAACTGATTTTAAACTGGAAATCAATGTTGGCATCCCTGTTGGTGCTCACCTAACTACATCCATAAAAAAACTGTGGCAGAAAATGGCAACAGGCATGGATAAGATCAATGAACTTGTGCAGGTTATCTTCAGTCAACTTAAAGAACTCTTAAGTCAGTGTATTTCTTCAGTTGACACAAAAAACTTAACCCTAACCCTAACTGCTCCTACCAAGCTAAAGATGATTTTTCCTGTTGCTTAAACCAAAATGTAAAGAGCCAAGTGAAGCACTCAAGGACCAAAATCTTTCCCTGACCACTGAAAGCAG